>JBCFYV010011164.1:7605087-7621075 GCA_039000515.1 Timema cristinae | reverse complement strand
AGGAAAATTAAAAAAGGAATTTCCACACGTCAATCAAGACTCTGCCTTAAAATATAAGTGAAGAATAGCTCTGGAAACGAGACTCCTTAAGAGTCTGTGATAAGAGAATTGGCGTGCTAGTCCGAATGTCCTGGGTTCATTGCCAGCTTTTATTTTAAATAAAAAACAAAATTATAATTTCAAGCACTGCCTTAAATCAAAGGCTCTGTTGACATGTAGTTGGACATGAAAGATAATATATGCCAAGCAGGCACTGACCATTGTGGGTGTTGATTTTTTTTTTCAGATGATATTAACTGAATTCATTCACTACAGACAGTCAAATGGTCAGGTTGCCAGAATATTTATGGGCTAGGACCATCCCACCATGGATTTGGAACTCCTACAAAGTAATAGGAGTGTTTGGCTTTGGTGTGGCTATGTAGTCATCTAACCACAGATGTTGCCAAATACTCTCTTGGACGTTTGCGACCACATTTTTTTGCTGTTTGTCAACCAAACATAGATTGTACAGAATACCATATTCAAGAATGTTTACATTGAGAACTTTCAATGCAACTCAACAAATCAGCATCGTATTAAAGAAATGAGGTTAGTAAACTCTTTGTTAGTAGACCTAGTCTCGTTTGTATTTTTAGCGCCAGTCTTGTTGTTGCATTATTTGCTTTTATAATCACCAAAATTAATTTATTTTGAAACAATTTTATCTTGTTTTTGAATTAGATATTTTTATAAGATTTTGAAATGGCAGATTCTGAGGATCTTAGTTTATATATCAAATTACTGTATTTATTGTTTGTAAACAACAAATGTTAAGCAATTTACACTATCAGCACTCTTTTAACAGTTTTTATAAACAAACCATTGGGTATTACCCTATTTTCATTATTCTAATTGATTTGAAAGATAATTAAGTTATGGTCTTATTTCATCAGCACAGATAAATAAAAAAAAAATATATTAATTAATTTGGAAACAAACTCTTGAATAATTTCAGTAATAGAATTGATCTGAAATTTTAGCTAAGCATATATTACAGTTGTCTGGAGTTGGTAATACTGCTTAACTCAGAAACCATTCTGCCCTTTATACACAATAAGATGGTTGGCGTGTTTTTTTTTAAAGTTTTATATATTATTTTTATTATCATTCATCAACACGTCTTACTACTTGTTTGGGTTATACGCACTTACGCTAATGTGTAATGGTAGGTGATTGTGAGATGAAATGGAGGACCTACAGTTTAGCGTGGGATCCGAACCACAGTGGAGGCCTGGTATTCCCCATATTCACAAGTTGTGATTAATACAAGTCTTGTCAGAGGTGGAGGAAGGGTTTGGCATTCAGATAATCTGTGTTGGAGACCGAGGATTGAACCCTGGACCCCCCAGCATAGAAGTCTGACACCTTACCCCTAGATCGCCAGGTTACCCTTTTATTTAATTTCATTAAACCTAACTTAAGCAAGCGAAGCAACGACTGAATATTAAAACCCCAAATCTCGTCACCAACAATGTAATATTGGTTAAGTGAGCACTGGCTGCTATTAAATCATAGTTCTCAAGAGCCTAATTAAGTTCCTCTTATATATTTCATCAGTAAGGAAGAACAGAAGATTTTATTTTCGCTAGGAGGCTCATAAACATTATCAGCACAATCTTTTGTTTTGATTCAATTTTCAATATTTTCATTGAGGCTAACAATTTGTATTTATTTAATTTATGTGAAGTATTTAATTTGCACTTGCTTAACCGAGAAATTCTATGAACTATAGTTAAATGCTCTACCAATTTTGCCAGAGAGGTATTTTCACTTACTTTCCAGGTTCTTTACATGCCACAATCTACATAAGACCATCAGCTTTACTTCCCCTCCGAAGGAAGTTTTGCTTCAGATTTTATTGCTCAAGAAAAATCCATTGACCCCAGTTGGGTTTGAAACCATGAATATCGGGTCCCGAGGCAAGCACTTTACCCAAGACCACCGAAACAATTTGTACATTTAGCATGATTGCATTAAAAATTAACTCTAATTAAAGATTAGTCTTCTCACATTTACGGATATTATCATTGTGTTAGGGTTCTTCCCTGAAATAAAAGTTTGCTTACACATTAAGAAAACGAGTAATAATCCATTACTTTTCATTACTTTTCTTTAAATAACATTTCTTTTATGCTTTGCATTTCTCTAGCAAATATACTTGATTTTGAAGATTCTCAAAGAACTCACCACTCATTATTTCAAATCACTTTTGGCATATAATGAGGATTTCACTGATTCTGATCTTTAGAATGTCTATTTGACATGCTAGCAAAGTTTTTCATTTTACATTTTTAAAAAATCCACAAATTTTGATAGCTTCAAAGTAATGAACTAAATTTGAGCCATGGTGTGTTAGAAATACATTCTAAATAAGTTAAAATTAAATAGGTGAGGTTTTATATGGTAAATTAAGGTTAACAAAAACATTTTTTGTTAAAACTACTCCTAAAGATAATATAGCATTAAAGTGGATAGTTTTAAAGTAGTAAACTAAATTTATTTTTTTTGATATAAGTCCTAGTTGTGAAGAATTCAGTATATGGTATGATTCTAGTGGGAAGAAACATTTAAAAAATATAAACATATTTTTTTGTGCTAAACAAAGAAAGTTTCTATTAATTATTGTTTTTTTATCGGTATTGATAGTATTTATTAAAATTGAAAGGTACAGGAAACATAACTAACATGATGTATGAAAATGTGAAATTAGTTTCTAGTAACTTTTCTTTCATATAATTTTTTTAAATATAAAGCTTAGAGAGGGCCCTTTTGTATCAAACTTCAAATAAGTAGAGAGGCACTCCCTTTTCAAAACTATTAAATGGAAGGCAATCAAATAGATTTAAAAGCAATTATTAATTTAAATATATATATAAATTATATATAGAGAGAGAGAGAGAGAGAGAGAGAGAGAGAGAGAGACAAATATAAATCCTAAATGGCTTTAGGGGATCCAAGTTAAAAAAAAAAGTATTGGTACAATTTCAAATAGATTATACATAAAAATTTGGTTGAGATCTTCTTAAAATAGCTTTAAGAGGCATTCTTTTTTTTTTTTTATTTGCTGGATCACTACACCAAATTGTCTCTAAGAGTATCTAAATTTCAAAAAATTCAAGGGGTTTAATAACATTTCAAAAAAAAATTTTCAAAAATTCTTCAAATCAGATCTACTACAAATATATTTTCTGAGCGTCCAATTTTCTAACATTATTTGGAGGAAATGAGAGTAGAAAATCCTGAAAACTCCCCCCACCCCTCTTCCCACACAAATAAAATTTCCACCACTACTCTATAGGGTATAGAGGACAATGTTCTTATTTTTTAAGGGGTTTTAAAAGTTTTAGTAATGCAATCATAGTTTATGTATGATGGAATTAAAGCATGTGTTGTATGGATAAAACGTTGAGTGAATGGTTTGACAATTTAATAAAGTGTTTTGTCATGGTAGTGTTGTGTCTCCATGGTTGTTTTTAATGTGTTCATAAAATAAGTGTATAGGGCTGTTTGTGAGGACAAGGTTGTGTACAAATGGACAAGGTTATGTGAGAGTGCGTTATATGCAGATGAAAGTCTATTAATGCCAGAGATGAAAGTAATTTGCAGAATGCATTAAATTGTTTGAATGTGGCGACAGGCATAATGGAGCTTCATATAAACGAGTCCAAAACTTTTGTGAAAACTTTTGATAAGGAATGAATGAGGAAAATTGAAACTTAGTGTAAATAAAAAACTTTTTAGAACAAATGAATGTTTTGTATCTGGGCAAAAAGTTTTAAAAGGGAAAAGGGATTGATGGTGAAATCTGACAGACTAATAATGCATCTAGAAGAATAGTTGGATGTATGTGAACTATTGCAAAGATGGCAATATTAAAAAGTGTTAACGCCAAAATTGTTTTTGTATGTCAGCGTGGACTTGTAAGGAAAAACACAAGAGCATGGTGAAATGCGGTTGGATAATGAGAATATCTAGAAATGTATGTAGACAATCTTGTTTGGACAGTGGGTGTTGAAGGAAGGGCGGTTTGAAAGGGAATCCAATTTGTAAATGTAAAAGAAGTGGCTTACATTGTTTGGACATGTTGAAAGGATGAATGTGGATCAAGTTGACGAAACAAATATATTAAGGTAAAGGGCCGTTCACCGAGAAATTGTTCTCTGAAAGAACCCTACCAGAAATCTATTATATAGTAGGAAAATTGTTAGGAAAAAAGACCTTTCAGAGAGTAATTCCCTACCGTGAATGAAGTATGGTGTGTGTGTATCAAAAGCAAGTGTAACCATGTAAGCCCATGGCTAAATGTTGTAGACAATGTATGAAAAAGAGACGCTTAAGAGTTTTAAAGAATAAAGAGCATAAATGACTCGGGGTAAGGATGTTGTTGAAGAAAGGCATATGCAAGGATAGGGAGTGTGGAGAAAGTTAGTGAAGATGGTTTAAAAACACGTTTTTTTTAAACTATGTGCACAGTTTCTTGCCTACCCAGTAAGGAAACAACAAGCTTAGCTATATATTTATGTTTTTTATGCTTAAAAGAAACAAGAATATATAATTTCTTTAAGTATAAGAATTTAGGGGGAGGAGGTTTGTAAAAGCCAAATAAATATAATATATAAAGAACAATTAAAACAAACATTCTGGTACCTTATTGACTATAAGTTGCCGTAAATATTGTGTTTAAATTACTTACACAGTATTTAGTATTGACTGCTCGATTCGTCATAATTTTTTTAAACCAAAATAATGATTGACAACAAACAATTAGTAGAACGGGGAAACTATACAAACGGTAAGTAAAATTAAGCAGTTTGACCAAGAATTGAAGAGCAACACCCCATATGATGGGTCTGATGTTGAAATTCTAACATACCTTTTTAATCAATACATTGTTCTGACATTGTGTTGGGAGTTTGATCCAACTAGGTTTGATGCTTCACTATCTTCATTAACACACTGACATAATATGTGCTTGAACTCACATTCTTTTTGTTGCATTATAAGTGTGAAAAGGCTGCTTTGGTTTTATGACATGAAGTAAAAAAAAAGTTTTTTTTATTTCCAGACCTCATTTCCTTCTGGGCACTCTTCATTCCCGCTTGCACAATGGTCACTTTGCAGTAAGTGTTGCAGTGCTTTTAATTGCTTAGCAAAGTATGCATAGGTGCCGGAACTAGAGAGGGGGACATGGGTTTCATTTAGTCTTTTGCTGGAGGAGGGAGTGAACAAGCTTTAGGAAAAATTGTAAAACGGCTTAATCACTATTCTCGTTACTACAGTAACCTTTAACAGCTTGATTAGTCTTGTACTTTATTTACAGGGCTTAATATTTTCTTACTATTCACATGAGTCCAACATTCCAAACAATGTTTATAGCTATGTAGGAGAAAGGAAAATAAGTTTAACCTATTTTATAGCCAACCTTTAGTTCAAAACAATCTCTGATGTTTTGATCATTAATGACTATATTTAAACAATATACTAAAAATCAATAAAGATAATACTGAAACAGTGATGACTGTATAATTATTAATGTTCATTAAATTGAAACTTGGCATACTTTTTTTTTACTCAACCTAACTTAGCAGAAAATATAAATCGTTTTACCCCCACCCCCACACCCCAATTCTAAACGGCACGAGACATTCCTGGAATTGCTCAGTGGTAAGAGCATGGCGAACTAAGCCAAAGGTCTGGGTTTCGTCCCGTGTCCAGGTGTCATTTTTCAATTTTCAGAATATTTTTAAGCAAATTAATTATATTTATGCTTTTATAAAAAATTTCATAAACAAAAGAAATCAAAAAATAAAATTGCACTTGTTAATCATTATGGCTATTTTTTGGTGATATATTTACAGATTTAAATATCCATTTCTACCACAAATCTAATAACATAATTTCCTCAATTTCTCTTACAACTAAACTTGAAACTTGTTAGATTTTCTAACATGATGGGGACCTCCTACTTAAAATAACTATAATTACTGCCATCATCAAACCCTTTTAAAAAAAAGGGAATATTCATGAGCTTTGTAAATTCATTAAGTAATTTTATTTTTTGTTTTTGTTAAAACTATGAACTAAAATTCCAATAAAAACTAATTAAATGTAAAATTTAGCAAACTTCTTATAATCTTCTTTTTACTAAGCACATGAAAATAGTATTCAAGTTCATATCTTATTTCGCATGTATCTCTTATCAATAAAAATAGGTTTCAAAAGGGTTAAAAATCAACATAATGTACATACTGTCAAATGAGTTATCACCAACTAAAAGGTACAGTAACTTACATACCAACTTAAAAAAAGGGACCAAGTACATTGAAGCAGTGTACTCATTGACGGCCCACTCCTAAGCTTTGTCATGCGATTAACTCCAGGATGTAGTGGGTTGAATCATCTAGCTGCTGTTAGTGTGTTACTTTTCCTTTCTGTTATGTGCAGAGGGTATTCCCAAGCCCGCATGACTTGGCGGGGCTCCAAACTGTTGCGCCACTTCTTGCAGTACATTTTGTCTGTTGTTGCTATGGGCACTGCTCTCATTCGCGGATATCGGACTACAACATCACTGGAGCGTGTCTGGCGGGAATCGTCCAAGGCAGCCTTGCCGCCATTTTACGGTTAGCATCTTTGGTAAGGATCACAAAACATGGAGGTTTCTTTTTGCTTCGTCTGCTATCTTGTTTCTCTTAGTTCCCCTCTGACTTATTGGATAATTTTGTTCACCCTTCTCACTACCAATCCCCACATATTTACATTAATGGGATAAAGATGAGAAAAGTATAGTAGGAATTTTTCTTTTTGTTTGTATGGAAAGTGGAAAATATTTATGAACAACCACACTCTGATCACCTGGCCAGGATTTAAACCCCGCCCTGACCATCATAGCAATCAGTCTAATATGAAAGTGAATCTTTAGCCCATGCAACCACTGATGTGGGTAAAAGAACTGTTAATAGCTATATGATGAACATAACTCAAATCAATTTGGAAATGCAGCACTAATATAAAATTAAATTTATTCATTTTAAAGTATGGTCATCACATTATTTATATTACCTTTAAACCTTGGATCTCTTAATCTTTAGAAAAACGCTAAATCAGGTTTTTACAAAACTAGGGTATGCATATCCCCAAGGTATGCAAATAATTTCAGGTATTGAATTGAACTAAATTAAAATTTTATTAGTCATTAAAATATATTTTAGGGAGTCCACTACATGGAAAATTTGGAAAACGGGGAAAATTCGGGAAATTTGATCAAATTTTTGGAATTTTAAAACATTTACACTAAAATATTTGGTACTTTTATTCGCGTTAATCAAAATAACATGTTTCTCTCCCAGTTTATACTCACCACCAACCAAATCTTTTATATCACATTTGTTTCAATTGAGCAACTAATTCTCAATTTTCAAAGATCACATGTGATTTTAATGTAAATCTTTTCACTTTCCCCTACTGTGTATTATTATTTGAAGTTAAGTCACGGCTGTGTACCATGCACATGAATTCAATCACATTATATGGAAAGAAACTAAAAATAAAGTTTCTCACAACAAAGTTAAAATGTATTGGTGTAAAGGGGATATTTAATGGCTAAATAAAAAATCTAACTGAAATCTAACTTATATAGCACTACCAAATAACCCATCACTTTAAGATTTATTTTTAAATCCATTTCTGTTTCCAACCTGTGGGCTTGGTCAGTTTTTTAAATTTTAAACCATAAATTTTCCTCTACTTCCTTAGGCCTTTCTTAGCTTGATATGAATTATAATCTAACTTTAAAACAAGGATAGACACAACATCCCGTTCCCCAGCTGTTTAATTTATCACTGTGAAAGGATAAACCCACATTTCAAACAATGATACATTTTTTGGCCATGCTGAGAATCAAACCTGGGACCCTTAACTCATTAGGCAGACATGCTACAAACGTTTTGTCAGGGATTTAAAACCCGGGGCAAGTCATTTTTGATGGACCATGCTTGAACAGGAAAATTGTTTGGGCTATTAATAAAAAAGTAATAAATTGAGGTAATTTCTTCCTTTTTATTATATCCAATGTCATTTGAATTTAAAAATTAAGCCTTCTAGATAATTTTTTAACTGGCCATAATTAACCTATATTTATCAACATAAGCATTTCTATAAGACATTCTTTTAGCTAAAAAATTAAATTTTTTAGATAGTTGAAACCATTCATAATTTATTTAAAATTATTTTAAACATAGTGAATATGTTTTTTTAAAACATAAGCTACACAATTTATTCTACTTTGATGATTTAACTATGACGTCTTAGATTTATCATTTGAATTTTTATTTGCTTTGTCTTTTTGCGAGTACAAAAATAAACATTTACAAACACAACAACAGACCTATAAACAAATTATATTGCTCTGGGGGCCCTACCTCTCCCATTGAATATTATGATCAAACAGTCTTATTAGCAGAAATGGTTGATTTTATATATTATTATGATTTGATCTTTTTTTTTTTCCAGGTTGTGTTTGTATCAGCTTATTTCTAGCAAATCGTCCCGCTTCTCGGTGGCCAACGAGGCAGACCCACCATCACGATATGGAAATAATCAAAATAATCAGATTTGCTAGTTGATACACATAGCAAGTTCTTGGTTGACCAAATACATAACTACAACTTTTCATTATGATCAAACAGTATATAATTATCATAAAACACTTGTTGAATCACATGCTGATTTTTTTTCTAAAGAACAAACTATTTCCTTCCCCTGTGTGTTTATTAAGGTTTAACCATTTTAGTATAAGTCCAGTTGTTTCATATTAAAGTGATAAGAAGCCATTGAAAAGGTAACTATTTGTTGGTTTTTTTTTTACAACAATAGCTAACATTCTTACTATTTGAAAACAAACTTCCGAGACCTTTTATATCAAATAAAACTACAAACATATTAATTCTGAAGATACCTGCTTAGATGTTTCAACTTCACCAACCTATAACTTTGATAAGGTTTTTATATCTTCTAAAATGATGAATTTAGACTTCACTGTTAAAATGCTTAAAGATTTTAAATGTTGACGAATCTAATATTCTTTTATTAATTGGAACACACATTTTTCAAATTTGGAAAATTTTATCTCTAAGTGTTATCTAGCTATAGGGTTAATATATCAATATATTATTTATTTTATTTGTAAATTTGAAAAATGACATCTGAAAAACTGGAATCAAACCCAGGCTTAGTATGCCAATACTCTACCACCGATTTAGCCAGGAATAAGGCACAGTCTGTGATGGACGTGTGGAAATTATCACTACCTATTGAGCTATGTGATACTACAGTCATGGTGACTTGGGAGTGCTTTATGTTGCTGTTAGTACAAGAAAAATTGTAAATAAAAAATGAAGCACAAATTTATATTATGAACATTTTGGTATATTCAGCAAGTGATGAGCTTAAATTTGAGTTTTGACACATAGTTTACATATTTAGAATATTTATATGGTTTTCAGAGATTCACTTTATCTTGTTTCTTTATTGAGCCATAACAAAATATTAATTATTTGTGTTATCTAAGCTCTCAAGATGTTTTGTAACTCTGGTTAATATCTTGGTTAGCAGATGTTAAGAGGCAAATGGTCTTAGTTGTATCCCATCTAGTTCTCAGCATTTTAGAGTAGCTTTGTTGCCTTTTCAAAATACCTGCACTGGTGGGTTTTTCGCATTTTTCCTGCTAAACGACTTGGCGTCCAAATGCCTCTTAGCAGCAGATGCTTGCCTGGTAGTATTAGATCTGAGTTTCGTTCGGCCATTTTTTGAACCCAGTTTTAAACCTAACATACCTTCCTCTTGAATGATTTCTGATTTGACTTCGCTTGGGAAATCATCGGCTTGGGGGCACCTGATACCCAAACCGTGGCATTTACATTGAATTATTTTAAAGATAATTCTATCTTTTCCACTGCAGAATTAGATACTTTTTTTTATTGGCAAGCTTTTGAGATTGGTGTCTTATTTGGCAGAGTTTCTGTTTATATATTTCTCTGGCTGTTTTGCTTTTTAATTTTGCTGTAAAATAGCTTAGAGAAGCTGTTCTTTTCCAGTAAACAAACTATTAGCATCAAAACAACAACAAAACCAATAAAAGTGGACTGTACATAACAATGTGATAAGTGCTTACCTCTACTAAATAAGGTTCCGCGAAAATGGAGTTTACCTTGTGGTTGGCATGGAAGGAATAAGGAACAAGGTCTTAATTCCTCGGCAATTCTCGAACATGGCTGTGGTTTGGATCAAAGAGGCCCCTTTAGGGTCCGAAGCACAGACCACCCCAAAACAATAATTTACAAAGCAAAAGATGTAGTCGTCATAGCAGACACCCAACGCGTACAGAGTTCCCCCCCTGAACTGACTAACAAAAGGAACAATGACCTACTTTCCCCCTCCTTTCCACTCTCAAAAAAAGGGGAAAAATTAAAAAACGGCGGGAACCAAAGAACAAAGAACAACTAACACCTACAAACCAATAAAAATAGGAACTAAATCAAAATGAACTAGGTTAAACAAACTATTCCACAGAGGCTATTTTACAATTATTAAAAAAATATACAGTTCAGAGATTGAACAGAAGCGGTCCTCCAAATCAACAACCCGCCCCCCCGGACCCCCTCCTACTGAGGGAATTGGGGTTTTTACGACCTGCAGACTCTTTGACTAAAAAATAAATAAAAATAGAATAGAAAATTATAAAAATAGTTAAATTATGTTGTGTGTGCATCAATTAATTGTAAAATATATAATTTCTTCATGTTATTCACGTAAAAAATATGTAAATGTACTAACGCAGTATGAAACAATTCTTTAGTTGTTGGTGGCTGTGCTATCAATGACAAGCAAGTGTTATCCATAATTTTCCACACCTTCATCCCAGACTTTTTCCTTAAACTGTGAGAAAGGAACAAACCCCAGGATAGCTCAGTTAAACATTGCGTCAAGGGCCCGGGGCTCAATTCTCATGTCCAGGGATTATTTTTTAATTTTATAAATATGATACTTCATGCTTCTTAGTATATACTAAGATCATCTTATTAAAAAACTAAAGATCATTTTGATCTTACAATCTTGGCTATTCATTTACATTTAGTTGTAAAATCGTTAGTTTTCCTATATTAGATTATTTTATATTATTTATTTATCTTTTTAGTACAAATATTTTTCTTTGGGGTTTGTGGTAAAATGTTAAGACAAACTCATGTTATTGTCAACAGCCCATTAATTGGGTTATGAAGATTTAAAAAAGTTATTCAGCCTTATTTTGAAAAAAGAATAAAAAAGCTATGAAATAAGTTATAAATTAAGCCTATTAATTTGGTAATAAACGTTTATCGTAATAATGATTTTCTTCCCATTCACATTTAATTTGCCACACAATCAGCTTAACTTGTTAACAAAAAGATTATTATTGTTATTTTGAATAATGTTTTATGTTAATATTGCGATGTTTTAATTTTTGAGTGTTAGTAAAGCCAATTTACTGCTAGCACATTAAAAAACAGTCTAAAAACCAGTAATTATCATAAAAAATGTCTACAAAAAATAAAAAATTAAATATAAATAAATCACCATCCCTTTTGTGATTTGTGACCAGCCTTAATCAGTCTTTAGCAGGTAATCTACAATGCATCTAACATATTTTTCACATCTTCTAAAAAAAACTAATTTTTAATAAAACCTCATTTTTCCAAAGTAGCGACACTACACATGTATTCAGGCTTATAAAGAAATTGAACTAACGTTGCTACAAAGATATTTTATTTATTTTGGACAAGAAACTTTTGCTATAAAAGTTGCAACATTATTGACCTTTTCTTGCTCCCTCACCTCATCTTAAAATCAAAATATTTACCTTACTAGTTCTTTATTCATCCCTTTTTTTTTATGGGTTTACTATATGATCTAAAAATTTCGATTTTTTAATTATATTCATTTTGAAAATAATTTTATGAAATTAAATGAATACATTGTACGATATTAGTATTAATATTCGCAAACTGTAATTTTGATGAATTAGTTAATTTCCTCACTAGATATTGTTGCAAAAGCACTGTTAAAAAAAAGCAGCTATTTGCTTCCATTGCTTGTGTTCATGGGTTATGCTTTGCTAACCTTTATTCACATAATTTTTTAAAGTTCGCTAATATTACTTATGTAATTTTCTGAAAGTAATTAACTTTCCACTAGATATGGAAAAGAATTATAGTTAATATGTTCGATTTAAAATTTGTTTTGTACAGGAATGACATTTTTACTAAGCTTAAATGGAAACTTTTGAGCGGGAAATAATGATTTCCTACGAGGACAAGAAACAGAAAAAATAAAATTAAATAATTTTCCATCTTAGTCTTTATTTATTTTCATATTTATAGTTTTAAATCTAAACTTAGCCTTCTCAATTTATTTCAATAAACATATATTTTGTTTAGTGCACTTTTACTTACTAATATAAATTCTCTTAACCCAACACCTGTCAATTCTGGTGGACTATTAACTAACATACCTAGGCCTTGTAGTCCTGTGCTGATTAAAAATGATTTATTAAGAGTTAATGGCTGTATTAACATAAAAGTTTTGTCTCAACTATTTACATGGACCTACGTAGCTATGTTAGCATACATTTAAATGTGTTAATGAGATAATAAGATTTATGGTAAAATGTGAAAAGTAGGTTCAATTTATATTATTTTAAATTAATATTGTTTTAGGATTCACCTCCCTCTTTGTCTACCTATTGAGATGAATTCTCTTGTATCTAAAACAGTCCAAACCTACTTTGGAAACAACCTCTTATTTTTTACTTATTATTTATTTGGCAGCAAAAATAATGTTATGATGAAACTTTTCTAGTATTGGTTTATGTTTGATTCATTTTTAATTTTTTAAATGTCTAAAATATTTTTAAACTTGAAATTTTTTTTTTTATATATATATTATAAACAAAAGCTTAAGATTGTGTCAAATCATAACCATAGGGTGTGTATAAACATGTGCTTTTAATTAAATTGCATGGTAATTCTTTATAGTTACTAATATTTTGTACTTTACTTACATAAGATATATGAATAAAAGAATTACACTAGAAAATTGTTTATCTGAATTTATGGGACCATTCAGATCTGGGCATACACAATGGAAATAATGCATACTTTTAAGGTATTTTACAATACAAGGAATATGAGATTTTTGGTTACAAAAAGTTTAATTTGTCAATCATTTCAAAGTTTAAAATTAAATGTTACACTTTTACCTCACGTTTTTTAAAATTTTGAAAGTTTTTCCCAGAAAAGGGGTTTCAAGTGTTTTATTTTTAATTCTTTTATATTTAAATATATCAAGCTTGCTTCACCACATATTTAATTTTAAATATTCAAGCTTGCTTCACCCACTTATTAAATTTTTAAAATATATCAAGTTCTTCCCCACTATTTATATTTAAATAATCAACTTGCTTCCCCTTTTTTATTATATTTAAATAATCAACTTGTTTTCACCACTAATATATTAAATAACAACTTGCTTCACCACTATATTATATTTAATATATCAACTTCATCATCACTATATTATATTTAATGCTTTAAGCTTCACATCATATATATTTAAATGCTTAAGTTTTGCATCATACTATATTATATTTAAATATATCAAGCTTGCTTCCCACTTATTTATTAAATATATCAACTTGCAATCATCATTTATATTTAAATGCATTAGCTTGCATCATCCTAATTATATTTAAATATACAACTTGCTTCACCACTTTATTATATTTAAATATATAAGCTTGCATCATCACATAAAAATTTTTAAAATTATATAAAGCTTGTTTCACCACTATATATATTTAAATATATTCAAGCTTGCTTCACCACTATATTATATTTAAATATATCAAGCTTGCTTCACCACTATATTATATTTTAAATATATCAAGCTTGCTTCACCACTATTTTATATTTAAATATATCAAGCTTGCTTCACCACTATATTATAATTTAAATATATCAAGCTTGCTTCATCACTAATTATATTTAAATGCATTAGCTTGCTCACCACTATATTATATTTAAATGATTAAGCTTGCATCATCACTATATTATATTTAAATATATCAAGCTTGCTTCACCACTATATTATATTTAAAATATATCAAGCTTGCATCATCACTATATTAAAATTTAAATGCTTTAAAGCTTGCATCACACTATATTATATTTAAATATACAACTTGCTTCACCACTAATTATATTTAAATATATCAACTTGCTTCACCACTATTTTAAATTATTTAAATATATCAAGCTTGCTTCACCACTATATTATATTTAAATATATCAAGCTTGCATCATCACTAAAATTTATTTTAAATGCATTAAGCTTGCATCATCACTATATTATATTTAAATGCATTAAACTTGAGTCATGTAGCTTATGAATGGTTTTATTTGATTTATAATTTTCTTTGGAGGCAAAGTCAGAAAATTTAACATAATTATAAAAGGGTGGATGTTTTTATTGCTCATAATTTATCTATTTGATCATTTGTTGAATAAAACTTAACACTTTAAATGATAATATATTAGAAAATCGTTGAAAAAGAGGTTAGGTACAAATATAACATACTATGACCAAGTTTTCACTTTTTTCGGATCACTAACTTTTTATTTTACCTTCTCCCGTTTTGTTTATTTTCACTTATTAACTTCAGGCTGATTTTAAAATGTGACACTAGACATTATTACAATATTATTATAAAGTGATGCTGAAATAAATCACCAGAGTCTTTAAAGTAATAAAATAATTATTGAAATAAAAGATGTCATTATGAAATGAAATGTAATGGTATTTTCTTTAACTTAAAGGTTTAGTTTTGCTTTTAATGATGTTTTATATTAGTTTTTGCACTATTTCAGACAGTTATGCCCAGTTATTATAGCGTGTATTATTATAAAACACAATCTCTGTCAATGAATATTAAAAATGGAACGTTGGGGCACTGAAAGACTGTTAAATATTTAAATGGACACACACATTTGTTTTCCCCTCTTTAAGGAAACTTACTTTTCATTTTAAGTTACATACTGGTGTACTAAATGGAAGAAATAAATGAGGTAGTTGTGAAACCTCCATTAATGAAAATAAGTGGACAAAGGGGTAGTGGTTTTTTTTTAATACAATTTGTGTTAAAACTGGTTGGTTATGGTGCAATATATATCAAGATGCTTTACACTTGTTAGTTACGCACCTTTGGGATCAAATAGCTTTCCCCCTAGCTGCTATTTTTTTATATTATTTACTGTTAGTAAAAGTCCCTATACCTAAAACATTTCATTTTGTTAATTTAGTAAGTAATTTTTAGTGTAGGTTGGCACATTAGCAATATAAATAAGGGGTTCTATATTGATTAATATCGACCCCATGGAGTCGGTGGGGGAATGCGGAAGTTTATATACCAGAATTGGAAATAGAAGTTTATAAGGTATTGCAGGACTTTTCTTCACATTTTCAGTCTCTCAAAAGCTAGCCACTGGAATAAATAATACCAATCTTTAGTAACCGACTGACTAGTTAAAACACACTGCAACTCCAATACTGTTTTTTTAGGGACCGGAATCATTGACACACCTCCAATAGGTTTAGAGTTGGGCCTTACTGAGAGGGTAAAGTTTATGTGTTCTTCTCCACACACTCACAAGTATTAATAATTGTATGTTTTTTATAAAAACTTAAATTGTTCACAAGAGGGATTTAACTGCTAACAATAATTCTTTTCCATCTCCTGCTAAGGGGCTTCATGGTGAGCCACTGCAGGAAGAGACAGACATAAAACCCTCTCATAACACCGACCCCCAATATCCAAAAAAATTTAACCACATTTTTTGTTTAGTATTTTTTTTAATAC
>JBCFYV010011164.1:7559026-7604987 GCA_039000515.1 Timema cristinae | reverse complement strand
TTTTAAAAAAATATAAATTAAAAAAATTATAAAAAAATGTTAACTTTTAGTCCTATATTTTCTTGAATATACTCAATGATTCAAGGAAACCATTCCAGTTATAAGTCTTACAAATTTAATCTTGAATCTTTAAAAATATTCTTTTGTGCGAAATGTTTTATTGTAAGACTCAGAAAACCATGATAAAATAACATTATAGATAATATCAAGAACTTTTTTTTTTCCTTTTATTGATTATAATTGACTTATCATCAACAACTGTTTCCAGTCTGTGGCCAGTTTGGTTTAGTAAATTGCCTCTATCTTCCTCTTGCCTACCACCATTCCCCCCCCTTTTCATTCTACTTCACTTGTACACTGGCACCCATCTCTTTTTTAGTTTCCCTTGTATTCTTTTTCCTACATACTTTATCACCACCATTCTCCTTGGGATATTTTTCTTTTCTATCCTCATTACATGCCAATCCCATCTCATCCTTGCTTCCTCTACTATTTCCTGTACTCCACCTATTGCTTGAACGTAATTATTAATCCTGTTTCTCCTTGTGAAAGCTAAAATGCTCCTCAAAAGATTCATTCCCATGGCCTCCACTCTACTGGTTTGTCTACAGGGTGTCCCAAGTCACATACCATAGGCGAGAATAGAAGGATCGCGTCACTTCTCATTTGAAGGTCAGAATCACACAGTGATGTCAGGTGATGAACCTTAACATCTTGAAAACATGTGTGGAATGATGGATCACCCTTCTTAATCTTTGCGTTGCAACAAGACGGCAAGCATATCATTACTTATAATGTGAATTGTTGTATGGTCCGTGACTTTAGGGTCACCCTCTACACCAAATAGTTATTTTCTGTCAAACGAGATGATATATTGTTTTTAAGGGGCATTGGCAAATTTTTAGTGTTAACTTTGTTACATCATGTGACTACATATGAACATACATGTGACGTTGATACCGCAGATACAATACATTACACCCAGCGCTCAAGCTCAGCAGTGCTCGAGTTCATTAAACTGGCGGCTTAAATCAAATAATATTTTCAGATAAGAAATATAGAAATTGACAAGGTCAGGGTAGCTGGGGCCTAAAAACTAATAATTAATCTTTATATTTCTTTGTGATTTATTTTAAATTGTGCTTATTTGTTACCAACATTTATAATGATTATGCTCCAAAATAATATTTACAAGATACTTTTAACTACTGTCCAATGCTATTTTTTAACTATTTCTAATCTAATAAAACACAAATGTATTTATAATTTACGAGATGTTTTGACAAAATCTGGGTAGATAAAAATACAAGCATTTAATTAAAACGCTAACAAATGTATAGTTTAGTATTTTTGGCTCCACCATAACTTTTGGTATAATCCTTTCCAAATAATTGTTTGATGAAGAGCAGACATTGCTATCTAGGATAAAATGACTGGTAGTTTACTTATGACTAGCGTCCACCAAGACTGTCAACCAGTGGAAAACAAATCTTTGTAAAAAGAGTCCACACATTATGCGGGGACATCTAATTACTTATTTATAAAAGTAAATAAATGAAACCTAGGTCGGGGGATTGGGCGGTGACGATCAATCTTCTTTAAGAAACAACCATTGCCTCTTTGTCCATTGGTAGCAGTGTAAAGTGTGAACTGTGTTTTTCTTTTCATTGTAAAGGCCATATTGTGTTTGTCCCCTTTTATATGTTTCTATCCACCTTTCTTTTACCTTTTTCCAAATATAATATATTTATAAAAGTGTATTTAGTACTCTTTCTTAAACCCAGATATTGTAATTATGTTTAACACTGTATAAAAACATAAATAGTTGGGGGGGAGGGTGTTAAGTATGTAAGTGAGGTTGATCCCATCTTCACAGGAAGAGAAATCTGATAGCTAAAAAGCTACCAAATCTACTTTAACATACTCATATGTCAAGTTATGTTTATCCGCAGCAGTCACTTTTGATAGACATTATTAACAACCATAAAATAGCACTTATAAAAAGTCAGACTTACATGTATACTGCCATAGAGAAATCTAGTGGGATACTGGTTGTAAGAAAGGTTTATAAAGTACACATTTTATTTTGTCAACATGGATAACATTTTACTAAATTATTAGTTTTATTTTAGCGGTGTTGGTATTATCAATCAAAAGTGACAGCTGCAGATCACACAACTTGACAAATGAAAGGTTGAAAATTGTTTAGTAACTTTTGTAACTGTCAGAATGTCTTCAAAAACATATTAAGTTGGCTTTTAATGAATTATATAAATTTAATTTTGTTAACAGAAGGGAATTAATTTATTAATTAAAAAAACATTAGAATTTTCTTTAAATGAAATGTTAATTTGTTAAAATACACACAATACTATTATAGCGTTTATCAGTGGAAGTGTTTTTTTTTAATGTACTAAAGTATATTAATTTGCATCTGAATTTGACTCCTTAGCTCAGTCGGTAGCGTGTCTGTCTATTGTCTGCTTCGATTCCTGGCATGGCCTGGGACTGGATATTGTGGCTGTCCTAGTCTTTAGTTGGATTATAAGGCATATGAAGCTATGACAGACCTTGCAAGCCGGTAGTGGAAAATATATAGCTTGAATAAAAAACTGACTCAGGCCACAGGCTGGAAACAGTAATGGATGGAAACTAAAGTAAATATTAAATGTCGTCCAACTAGTTTTGAAATGTTTCTGGCTTATAAACTATGATGGTTAACGTATGTAATAATATATTTTAGTAAACTTAAAGCTTTAAAACACAATATAGATATAATTTTTATTCAAATATATCAATTGTGTACAGATATTTCTCTAATGTATACTATTACAAATAAATTTCAAAAGTATAACACATATACATCACATTTTTTTTTTTAAATAATACGTACAAAATATACAAAAAATAAATAAAACTACATCTATAAACAGGGTATAAAAGGCGTAAAAAGTAACTAACCAGGCAGTATGTCACAAAATGTTAATAAATTGAATGATGACCGGATGAGAGGCCCATTCAGACCCCTCGATGAGTCTGAAGACAGTCAGAGGCAAGGCGGGGAAGGTGGTTAGGAAAAACTGCATCGTCTGAAAGTGCGGAGCAATGAACTTGGGTGGGTGGTTGCCGTGTATGTCCTCTACACAGACTCGGATAAACCGCAGGAGACCGGCAGCGGTGTCGCAAAGGCCAATATGCGCAGGTATCAAAGTTGGGAAACTTGCTGTGACTGTGCTCACCTGGTGAGGTAACACAATATCAACTTTCTACAACCAATACATTAGTATATAGCTAGGAGAAGACAAAAGTACAGGGCGAATTTTCTGTCTTGAGTTCACTGACAAAAAGGAATGGACCTGTCATAAGACAGAACCCAAATAATAATAATAATAATAATAGGAAGTTAATTTCTTGTTTGTTACCACATCTCACTACTTGTTTTGGTTATTACAGATGTATAAACTGATTATGCTAATGTGTCAGACGAGCATTCTAATCAGTAATTACTGTTACACTTAAAAGCCAATAAACGAAAGAAAGATGAAAGAAAACTTGCAGTTCCACCTAGGAGGTCTCTTGTTTATAATTAGATAACACTTCCTCTCTTCTGCTGAATAGTAAACACACTACCTCTACTATTTGTGCCTGGACAGCATTTACTTGTGTAAAAATCAAAATAACAATTTTGTGACAATTAAATTAAGGATGTGTGCCTACATTTGCTTGGAAGGAAAAGTGAAAAACATTTACGAAAAACCACCTTTGTTACACCCAACCGAGATTCAAACCCCAATCTCTCAGTCATCGGCAGCCCAGTCACTTGTAAAGGTGACGTCTTAGAATATTTGACCACCAAAGTAGGGTTTTATTTGTTTTCCCCATAAAAAAAAAAGAAATACATATTTTATTTACGGCTAAGCTTCAACTATAAACTTGTATGAGATGCAGGGATTTAGGAATGACAGTAGGGGGTTGTGATCTGTTAGCTCCTCCTGAAAATGTTGATGAGTGTCAAAGAAACCTGGTTGGGGACACCCACTGATTCTTTAGTTTAGATAAAAGTGATTTACAATCAAATTGCTTTGCATATATGCTAAGGCCACAACTGTTGGTGGCATACTCTGTTTGATCATAGGGGCATATTTAATTTTTGAGGGTGCCACAAGTTCATTTTGGCTGTATGACCCCATTCCCCTGACCCATAAATTAAATTGAAAACATTTCTATGCCTCAGATAAAATGCATGCATATGCTACACTTGTAATTCCAATGGAATACAAACTGACCCCCGTCGAGTGTGGGATAATCTAAAGCATCATTCTTGAAACAGACTGAATTGCAAATATTGAGGTTTGATTTCCAAACGGCTGAACTGATGGTGATTTTTCCCACGTGATTTTCCACCAACCCTCCACACATATTTGGATGATTTTTCTCTAAATAACTCCTACCGTCTTTATTACCATCTGATTAATGTTGTTATTAAATGTGCATAGCCTGAATAATTAGAAAGATGTGTAAAAAAAACTAACACTATTTTGGTCAGTTTTATCACTTAACCATGCCCTTTCTTCACGTAAAAGTTTATTCTCAGTTTTTAGTTAAATGTCATTAGCAGAGCTGCTGAGCAGACCAAGTTTGCATTTTATGATAAAAGTATGAAATTTCTACCATAGTTAGTATATACCATAATGACTATTTAAATGAGGGAAGTCCAATTTGACATCCGAGGATGGTGAGAGGTCAGTTCCAATATGGCCACCAGTCCACCTGGCCTTATGTCTAAATATGCTTATCTTAGGATGCATATATTGTAGAAAGTCATTTAAGGTGTTATTTACAAATAATCTCGGGATGCCCTTTCATTTGGTGACACTTTATAGGTCTTTAGATAATATTTACTTATGAATTTCTAGACTTTAGCAAATTAACGTGAATTTCAGAATCTTTAAAAAAAAAATTTTGTATGTTGTAAATGCACGATGCTTTATGGTATATGGTGGTTATGTTTGTTTTTGTGATTCAGAAGCCCCTCTCCTTTATTAATGATAAGATTCTGATTTACTCGCTAACATCCTGATGGACCCTACCCAACCTTCTACATCCAAGCGATCCAAACCATCCCCAAGAACCAATTGGAAAATCTGTGTTCTTTGCCTAGTATTAACCGATGAATAACTAGTGTATCCACTCAGATCGACTAAAAAGCCTGTTGATAGTGGCTATGCATCCTTGACGGAAGACCACCTCCGATTTCCAGACCCTTCAGCATAAGTCAATGGACCTGAACTTGGAATGATTAGATGACAGGGATAGCACAGAATTCACTCTTAAGGCACACAAGTTTCAGTAGCACAAGACATGCCAGCTGAAGTTTAACCTAAAGGTGTTTGAGGAGCAAAGTCATAGGGAATTAACTACAAGTCAACCAACAATCTCTAATGTGCACATGTGATCTGCTCACATCCATTCATAGTCCACAAAGGCTATTTGCTTTATTATATAATGGTCCTACTAACTCTTAAGACCTACATGAAGCTAATTAGACTCAAATATGTGTGGAGGTGTACCCTTGAACTGGAGGACACTGCTTTGTTGGCCAAGCTTGCAGCAGAAGATATAATGGTCATTGAGGCAGAGTATCATCTATACTGTCCGAGTTCACTGTACAACAGAACCAGGCCGGGTGCACCCAAAGTCAATGACGCATATAATTCTTGCCTTCATGTTATAGCCTTTGGTAAGCTAGTGGCATTCTTCTAAGCATGAATAGTGAGGAGGACATTTCTCCTGTCTTAAAACTGGTAGATATCGCTCATATGTACAAGGTGAGACTGGAGCAGTTAAGTAAGCCTATCGATAAACATATTCACACAACCAGACTAAAGAACAGATTGCTTTCTGCGATTCCTGATCTGAGGTCACATATACAGCGAGGAAACGCACTCCTGACTTTTGAGGAAGTTCATTGAACCAGCAATTAAGATAGCCTGTTCTAATGACAAGTGACCTCATGGATTTTAGTAGAGGACAAGGAACTTTATGCAGCGGAAGTGGAGTCCTTTGCTTTCCTATTGAGTCACTTAGCCTGCCTAGCCCCATGTTCCTAAGAGGAGGCAGATACTCATATATTTTTGTATTTAGCAGATTCTGTGTAAGAAGGTGACCATATATACTGTCGATACAGATGTAGTAGTATTGGCTGTGTATTCATCCAGTAAATCAGCTCAAGATGAGTTGTGGATTGCCTTTGGTTTCGGTTCAAACTTTCGGTATATAGGTATTCACAAAATTGTTGCCACAATGATCCCGACTCTGTGGTACTCTGCCAGTCTTTCATGCTTTCACCGTGTGCGATACTGTTTTCAACATTCACTGGTAGAGGAAATAAGACTGCTTGGAATACTTGGAAGTCTTTCCCAAAGGTGAATGATGCTTTCCTTGAACTATCCATGCCAAGTGAGATCAGGAGTCAATGTTTTTGCTGGAGCGATTTGTTGGTGCGGATGTATGACCAAACCAATGAGATCATGGAGATTAATGGTGCTAGAAAGCAGCTCTTCACACAGAAGTCTAGAGCAAGAGAAAACATTCCTCCATCCCATCACATCAAGTGAGCTTGCTAGCAAGCTAACTGTTGGAAGTATACGTTGGTCATGGATCCAGATCTGCCAGAGCTGGACAAGGATACAACTGGGTGGCAGCCTCTTTGGAACACTTTCCCTGCCATGAATTGATCCACTGTGGCTGTAAGAAAGCATGCACTCAACGCTGCACTCTAGTGCACTGCACTGTGCTTAGGTTCTGAAGATTGTTAATTTTGTTAATTACATCTGTTACATATACATATATTTGTTCATTACATATACTTTATGTTGTCATAAATAAATAAATTATACAGGTTATTCATGTTCATTTACATAAATATTGACCTTTGGCCTTGACATAATAGCAATTCTTCGAAGTATGGAGATCTCTAAAGGTCCCCAAATTAATGGGCATCCCTAAATTATTTGTAAATTACAACTCAGATGCCTTTCTGCACTATATGCTTCCTAAGCTAAGCATATTTAAACTATATGCTCGGTGGAGTAGTGGCCATATTGTATTTGACCTCTCACTAATCTCAAAGGTCAAATTTGACTTCCCTCCACATCTAAATATAATCATTATGATATTTACCAACAATTGTAGAAATTTCATACGTTTATCATAAAATGCACAATTGTTATGATATGCTTACTTAAGCCGCTACACCATATAGAACATTCTTAAGGTGTGTTCGAAGGGAGTGAAAATATTTTTACAATTTTTATAGAATTGAAATTGGTCTTGAATAACTGTCAAGGGTGTCCTAGAATTTTGTCAAAACTTTTTCTCTTTATTTAAGAAGTTTTGACAAAATTCCAGGGCATCCTTGACAGATATTCAAGATCTGTTGATATTAGCATGTGCAGAAAACTAAACTCTATGTTGCTACTGGAGAAATATTTGATTTATTTTGGCCAAAAAAATGTTAATGCTATAAAAACTGTAAAATTATTCGCGCTCCCTTCTGCCACCCCCTTAATAAATGTTTACAATTAAAGGTAAATAGTTGAATATAACATGACCTTTGACATAGTCTTAAAGTGTTAAGTGTTAATAAATCTTTTAATATTAAAATGTAATGAAGATGGAGAAGGAGAGAATACAAAAAAAAATTATGGAAAGAAGTATGTAGGAAAAAGACTTGTAAGGGAGCCCAAGAAATAGATGGGAGGAGCAGATAACAAAAAGTGTTCAAGTGAAAGGAGAAGAATGGTGATAGAATTAATAAGACATTTTATTAAACTAAGACGGCCATAGGCTGGAAATGATTGTTGATGAGATCAAATTTCATCGCCAGGTGGCAGCTGGATAAATACATGAGCCTGGAATTTTTTTTTACAGTCCCTGCAATAAAATTATGATACAAATGTAAATTGCAAAACGGTGCTATTATAAATGGGTAGGGTAGTGTTAAATTACTGAACAATGAGCATTTGATCAAATTGTTTATACTTATCTTCTATTGTTTGAAGTGAATATTGAATGTATTTATACATTTAAAATAATATATAGGTCTATATATATTTTTATATACATTTAAAATAAAATAAAATAAAATATCAATAAACAGAAGTCAACCTCAGTGGTCTTGGAGTAAAGTGATCTCCTCAGGACCAGATGTTTGTGGATTCAAACCCAGCCGGTGTTTCAAAATTTTTCGTGAGCAATAAAAAATCCCTTGCACAACTACTTTACGAGTAGAAATAAATCCGTCGATCCCAGTCAATTGTGGTATGTAAAAGAACCCTGGAAGATATATGAAAATACCTTTCCTGAAAAAATTGGAAGGTCCTTTCCCGTTCACTCATAGAAATTCTCGTTAGCTGATAAAATCATTCAGTTCAGAAAGTATACATTAAATACCTCAAAGAAATAAACAATAAACAGTAGGGAAGATTTCAAGGCAAGGTAAAAATATTTACAGTATTGTTAATTGAACACCTGAGAATTAAGGGGCAATTAACAATTTTCTTATTTTTCAGAAGAGAAAAAACAAAGTTTAGTTTTGCAGTATATTTTTAATGAATGTAGTTATCTACTCTATGACATAATTTACACATTTTATGAGGTTTCCTACATTACTTGATTAAACCAAATATACATTAAGAATACAAATACATAATGAAAAAAATAATTAAATTGGTACTGTCAAAAGTTGACTGCACAGGATTATAAGTGGTCTTATAAAAAAAAAAGCATGGTATTAAAAGTGAGCTTTGTAGAACGATGTACTTATATAATGCACTTTATTGTATATTAAAGCAATATTAATCTACTTCCATGCCATATTCATTAAAAAAATACTTACTGTCCTTTAAAAAAATAGCATGTAGGTACAATGATTTTAAATGCAAGATGTATTTTTGTTTTGTATGTTGTGATTGGGAGTAGCACTCCTATACACTTATAATTCTTACAAAGTAGCTGGGTCTGAAATTTTAAATGAACATTTACACTATTTGAGGTGAATTTATAGCCATTTCAATGGCAGATTTGAACTCCTCACACAAAGTACACAAAATGGAAAAAAAAACTCATTTTTGTCAAAATAGTCGATAGCCCATTTATAATTCTCAGTTCTTCAATTGCATTATCTTATTATAATGTCAACCATAAGAAGCAATATTAAGCAAATTTCTGCTACTCCACCGATGTTTTGACTGTCATTATCAAGAAACTAGCCTTGGTCATGTTTTACACACATACACACACACAAAAACTCCATGGCATCAGTCTACAATCAAGTCATACCAACCAAGCAACTGTCATCTATTGGTGAAGATAGTAATAACTTATGTGGATAGAGGGTGTTGTGTAGTCAACACAGCATTAAATTGATTAGATAGTTACTATCACTTAACAGTTCAAAAGAAAGTAGTATCATTTTAATTTATTATTAATTTATTACTATAACAAATAATTATTTTTGTCTCTTGTGAAGTATGTAACATACTAATTATAAATATAGCTTGGGATTTTCTAAACATACTTAATTATAACAATTCAAAAGCATCACTTAGGTTTCTTAACAACTATTTTAACTACTGTATTGTATTAGTGTATTAGTTTACAATACATGATATAATAATTATAATTTATAATATGATAACTACAATATAATTTATAACAAAGGCAAGGTGTTATACTTATTTACTCTATGGCATTAGGAACTCTAAATTTCATTGCAACACTTAAAAAAGTTTGTCACCTATCCTTCTCTTGAGCTAGTTCTATCCAATACACCTCATTATATCCTATCCGTCGCTTGAGCTAGTTCTATCCAATACACCTCATTATATCCTATCCGTCGCTTGAGCTAGTTCTATCCAGTCCACCCCATTACACCATATTGCTATCTCGATCTAGTTCTATCCAGTCCACCTCATTACACCATATTGCTATATTGAGCTAGTTCTATCCAGTCCACCCCATTACACCATATTGCTATATTGAGCTAGTTCTATTCAGTCCACCTCATTACACCATATATCTCTCAGGTCCATTATAATGTTATATTCCCATCTGTGTCTAGGTCTTCCTAATGGTTTCTTCCCATTGGGTTTGGCAGTCAATACTCTGAACAAGGTTTTAAAATCTACTTTCTTGCTGCATGTCCTGCCCACCGAAATCTACAAGACTTGATTATCCCAACAATGTCCTGTGATGAGTACAAGGTATGTAACTCATCAATATGTAAACTCTACTCCACAGTAGTCTCATCCCACAGTATTATAATTTAACTTGATTAATGACTCCAATAATATATTTTGATACTCAAAATTCTTATAGGTGCATGAAAAAATATCTCCAAAAATTACTGACATAATGGGTATGCACTCTCAAAAAGTTTTGCCAACCTTGTTCTAGATGATAATATCCAAGGTGTGAAAAAATATATTTTTATTCATATAATAATATGTCAAATTACCCCCTTTGGTAGCTATATGATCTAAGGTGATACGCGCAGTAGACTAGACTACCGATGATGTGGAGATCGAGGTTAGAATCTCAGTCGAGTGTTCTTTTCAAAATGGTTTTTTACGCAAATTTGTGTACACTTCCTCTAAATATAACTTCCTCATCCCTAAAATTATTAGCATAATTAGTACATAAGCATACAACCCAAATGAGTAGTAAAATGCTGTGCTAAAAAGATGATTTTTTTTTTCATGCTCACCCATTTCCCATTAACCTTTTCGGCAGCTGCTCTCTTGTCTAGACTGTTGTGGAACTCAACGAGAGGTAATGGAAGCACTCGGCAGTCCTCGGTGATGCCAGAACATGCCAGTAGGAAGCGCCACTTCTTGCCATAGTCCCAGAAGTACACATGCCTGGTCAAAATTCTACATAGTTTATAATATGAACCTCAAAAGGGGGGCTAAAATTTGCAGCCGGCTGAAGTTCCTATTTAAATAGTTTAAAAAAATGCATTTGTTTATTTAAAAAATGTATCTATAAGAGCTTGTTATCACTTTTGTTTTATTAATAACTTAAGCTGGTGCTCAAATATGACAGTACTGAAGACAGATGGAGGTGTTTTAGGAGTTCAAACCCTCCCAAAAGTATTGTTGGGAACCAACAACACGTAGAACAGAGTGTATACTCAAAATTAAAAATTTGCAGCTACAAAAGTGCATAGTTGAAACTATGAATTGTTGCAACTTAGGATGGCTGCCTAGCTTACGATTACATTCCTAGTCTTGAGACAATGGCTTCTCTACTGATCGTGTGAATTCTAGCTAGGGATGCGAGGACAGTTGTGTCCGATATTTCATCAGAGGATGTTGTTAAACTTAAGACCTCTGCATGTTTCAAGAATATAGTAGAGTTAGGGTAGTTTACCCATTTACAATTACTATGTACCAACTATCATCATTTTTAAATAATTGTATATTTATATTCTATGTTATTAAACTAGTTATTTATAGAATACTAAACATCCCTTGTATTATTTAAATGTGTGTGTGTGTGTGTGTCCTCCCATCCTCTATGAACTGGCGACCGACCATAACAGTATTGTAAATAATGTATTTTTCATTTACTTCTCAATACCCATGCTCGAAGTTACTGAGCCACCAAAGCTCGCCCTACCCCTGCTAGACTCCAATCTTAAAATCATTTTGATGCTTAGTAATCGAACAGTGATATATTTTAAATATCTGTTTCAAACAGGGAGTCAAACTAGAACCAGAAGTATTAACCAACATTAACGGTTACTATTAGGCAACCGTGACAGAAATCTTAAAAATAAATTGCTTAAGAACCAGAACCGGAATTGTAATAGATTCTTATTTGTTCTCATAGGTCCTAGAATCTTTATGACTTTTTTTTATAATTCGTTTAAAACCCTTTGTTCTTTAACCTAATTTTATTTTGAAATTATCTATTTTTCCTTTTCTCGGGTTTCTTTGTCAAGTTAGAATGTATTTATTTTCCAAAGGGATTATTAAAGTGTCAACGAGTGCTAGCAGTAAACACTAATGAGGAATGATTGTCACATTGTGTAGGGTTTTAAAATTTTGCTTAAATTTTATACTTCAAAACATGCTTCGTTGGCCGAATAGTCTAAACTCTAAAGTGTCACTTTCATGTTAGACTGATCTGCTAATGACAGGGAGGTCAGGGTTAGAATCCTCGTCATGTGACTGTGGGGAAAGGTTCTTCTTAAATGTTTTCCCACTCTCCTTCCACGCAAATGCCTCATCCCTACCCCATTAGAGTAATTATCATATATGCGTATAACCTGAATAGGTAGTAAGATGCGGTGAAAATAAATACAAAATTAAAACAATTGAATATATATTAAGAATATTTGTAACCTCAACAGACAGTATGGAACAAGGAACAGGAACAGTAGGAATCATATGCAGTAATAAGCATTGATTTTGGTCCATTTTAAGCATAATGAGCATTAATATTGTAACTAAGAGAAATTAATGAGAATGCATGGAATAAAAAGTAAACACTAATTAGTTGTTACCAACTGGATCAGGTATGAAATAACATTATATTTAATGATGTATTAAATAGTAAAGCTATTAAATTTGTTGGTTACGGTTATAGCCGCATCTAGATCTATTCTGTAAATTGAAAAATTACATCTGGATACGGGAATATAAAGTGAAACTTTTGGCTCAGTACTCCAATACGCTTAGCCAGGAATCATCCTGTACAGTTATAACTGTACAGTTGGCAGCATAAAGCCAACTATCGAATCAATGGTGGCTGTGTTATATGATAGTTTGTGATTTTAATTGATCACACATTTGTAGTGTCTGTCACACATTTTGCCTTATAATATGAGTGAAGAATGAGCCTGGAAACGGGACAATTCCCGGTTATCTCAGTGGTTAGAGCATTGGCTTACTAAGTCAAAGGTCCCGGATTCGATTCCCTTGTCCAAGTGTTGTTTTTCAATTTACAGAATATTAAATGTAATAGTAAGTCAAAGAAAATATCAGGAATGGATGGTAAATTTATTTGTTTACCAACAGCTCAATCTTAGGAGTAAAATTAAGGATGGCTATTTATATGAAGTACACCTGGTTAACTTGGAGAGAGGCTGGGAAAACCACCTACAATACATTCAACTGAGATCCAAAGCTTGACCCTTTTGTCCCAAGTGATCTTAACTATAAAAAGCAGTAGAAATGAACAACAATTATTCTAATAGTAACTGAAACGAACAAGCAAAAATTAACAATGAATGTAACCCTTTTTTAAAGGAACATAGAGGAACTAAAAAATACATACTAATATTTGAAATAAAGGAGGGCGAATTAACCGTAAATATAATAGTATTTAACAGGAATAAAAAGGAATTAATAGTAAATTTATAATAATACCTATTTCACACGAAAAAAAACAACACAGTAGAACCTCATTAATTGGGGACTAAAGTTGTCTGAATTAAAAACAATAACCTATAAAATAAGACAAGCTACAATTAAAACAGTCTATACAAAACCAAACCCCATTTATTTTACATTTTGTGATGGAAAGGAAAAATAGTCTGCAGGAAAGAAATTAATATGTACATTATTTATGGGAATTTTGGTCCTTTAATCTGACTTTACTTAGAACATGAGTGTCTTGGTTCATCCACACTCACATCGTGTTCATATTTTTTGCACTAATAATTCAATTTATAATTAAATTTTTTCATCAGCATTTATTAATGTATTATCATGGGAGGAAGGGTGTTTAGATTAAGCTAAGTGTGGCTTAGTAGGGCCTGAATTAATGAAATTCTACCATACTAAGATTTTTCTACACACTTTTTATAAAAAAATTACAAAATCATTTGTGTTGAGAATTGACAGCATATAAATTTAATAATAGGGGTGAAACCTTTTATCTCATATTCTTGTTTGTTTTGTATATGCTAAACTCAAACTTTTTTATTTTATTATGAGAGTACTTATTTTGTAATACCCCCCCCCATCCCGGCCCGGAAAGTAAGTGCTAGATCCACAAATGTACTATACTGACCTAGTTCTAAGATGACACTCAATGAAACAGTATTTTTTTAGCACTGTGTCTTACTACCTATATACTAATTACACTAATTTATTTGAGATTAAGAATGTTTAATTTAGTTGAATTGCACAAGCACAAGAGTGGAAAACCATTTAGGAAAAAAAATCTCAGTGCACTCGACCGGGATAGAACCTCGATCTCCTAGTCTTTGGCAGTCTAGTCCAAAATGAGAGCAACACACTAGACTATGCGGCCGCAGAAGCAGGTAAAGGGCAATTTTAAAAATACAAAAAAAAATCCATAACCATTCACTACATTATTGAATGTGTATGAAAAAAAAATGTGTTTATACTTTGGATATAAAAATCCATACAAAAGTAGCAAAATAATTTAATAGAAAAAAAGTGTCACTTTTGCAACATTTTCAGACAAGAAAATTACCCACCACCAGCCAAAAACAAATGTATAGCTTGAAAATTAAATCAAATTTCACCAATTAGAGAATACCTTTTTTGTTTGAAATTTTCTGAATGATAAGAATGCAGCCATTATGCCCTCTCCTCATTAACAAACAAAGTGAAAAAGGGCTAAAAATTGAGTTGATCTTTTTGTTAAAGTGGCATTGTTTTTTTGGCAAATAAATGATAACTCTTGATATTTTAAAACTTTTTTTGAGAAAAATCTTTGACTTATAAGTGTGAAATCCCAAAACTTTGGCAGAACATCTCAACCCCACTCCTCCATTTATTTCGGGTATTTAACCTGAAGCTGAACCGATTGATTATATCAGCACACATCTTATAGACTAATGTAAAACTAAACCAGACACAACATACAGCCCCTGACCATTAGTTCATCACTGTGAAAGTGGTAAACCACATTTAATCAATGATAAAGTTCTTGGCCATGCCAGGAATTGAACCCAGGACCCTTAGCTCATTAGACAAACATGGTACCGACGGATTTAAAGGGTCAGGCAGGACACATTTGATTCATGATATATGCTATTATTTGTAGAGAGAACTTATACAAATCTAGATTTTCTGATTAAAAAAAAAGTTTCTTAGGTATTGTATGAAACTTTCATCAGCAATAGTTAAATATCTCACATTCACACATAAATCAAATCATTTTTAAAGCTAAAATAATTCCACTTGTTCAATTTACTTTAATTACCTTTAAATTAAATTTATTTGTGTTTGATAATTAAAATAAAGGCCAACATGTGAATACCTGCAAACATTCCTTATGTTTGGGCGGTTTCTAGGCTCGTATGCCAACATCCAGGAGATAAGATCATTGACCTCACAACCAGAAGTGTGGAGGGACGAAGTGCCCTTCATGATGTTGTTGAGTATGTCGTCGGTAACTGCGCCGAAAGGGTGTAGTCCCCCGGTCAGGATAAAGTGGGTGAGCATGCCAGCCACATGGACGTCAGATTTGGTGGTGCACTGAATAGCACCTGTTGTCAAGTAGGTCTGTAGCGTCTCGTGGGACCACCAGATGAGAGAGGAGCTAGGTGGTTTAGTGTTCTGATACAGTGCCTTCAACAGATAGCAAGCTATAGTGAATATCATCTCTGAAGGAACTGTATGATTGCTATAGGGAAACGTCATTCTCTTAGTTTTTTATGTTCAATCTTTTTTCAAATATACAACTAATTTTCCAACATTGGATTGTCAATGTTGCCAATAACACATTCATAAAGCTACATACTTTGGTTTTCCTTCTCCTATTTATTTTTACACAAATACTCACGAATGCTGGGTGGTAAAAAATAAGTAATTCAATTTGTTTTGATTATAATTTTGAAACGGTTTAGAAAAAAACTATCAATTGTTTTTTGTTATATGTTTATTTGGACCTCAAAATTTTGTAAAACCATGTTTTGAAGATGACATCAGACAAATGGACACCTATAGATCTAACACACATTTAGGTTCTTTATATAATATTTTCCATGAGAGTCTTAAATACTTTGGGCGTTATGTTGACTATTTCTTGTTGAATGTCCTCCTTTAACTGTTCCAATGTCTAACTATAGCTTGTCAGCAAACACCTTTCCTAACCACTTGGATCATTTAATAATCTCACACCAAATATATTATCATATTGAATGTGTCTTATACATATTAATAGTTACACACTTTTTATTAATACAATTTCCTTAATTAGCCACTTTAATTTTTAAAGGTATGGATAGTCTACTTTATAAATGTTGTCAGTCTGCCTCCTTTCTTTAATGAAGTGTATAATCCAAACTTGTTGTTAGATTTTTCAATTATTTTTAAAAAAATTATCTACATTTTATAAACATAACCATTTTTCTAAAATAGCTATGTCTCAATTTTACTATTACAACCATATTATAAATCTATTTATAAATCTATTTACCTCATATATTCCAAAGTCAGCCAACTTGATGACACCTGACTCATTTATCAGAACATTGGATGGTTTCAGGTTCCCGTGGATGATTGGTTTGGCCAAATTGTGGAGGAAGAACAGACCAACAAATAACTGAAAATACCAAAACACTGCATTTTTATTATTGTTAAAAAAATATGTTTGTATGTACAAAATAAATTATCCCTAAAGCTTTATACCTACATATACAATCCAATTCTCACAGGTAAGAACTTTTTCTGACAGAAAAGTTACTAGATCTATTTTCACACATCCATTTGTCAGGTCATATGAACTGAACTGTCACTTTTGATAGATATCACTACCTATCAAATAATATTAATAATACAATAAAATATTATCAATGCTTACTGAACCTGCTTCAGTGTTTGCTTAGTATAAGGTATCACGCTCTCAATAGACTAGAGTGTTGACAGGGAGGTTTTCCCTAAATGGTTTTCCACTCTTCTTCCATGCAAGGCTGGGTACACTTCCTCTAAACTCAACCTTCCTCATCCACAATTTTGACATGTGTACAACCTAAGGAATAGTAAGACATGGAGTTTAAATAAAATGTTTACCACAGAAAAATATGTGTGTGTTCTAAAAGTTTATTCCTACTAAGATCTTGCCACATACAGAGACACATAGATTGTATTGTATTATGTTTGCTATTTTGAAGAATTAATAAACACTAAACATAAATTTATTTAAATATCTTTTCTAGTTTAGTTTCAAAACAAAAGGTAACATGTAACAAATAATTTACCATTTACATTTCAATAGAATGTTCTTAGTAAATAATATAATTTTGTTGCTTTAAATCAGAAATATCTATGATTCTATTATAATATTACAGACTGACCTGTTTCATGAGATGGTTGGATTTGACGTTGAGGCAGCTGTTCATTTTGAGGCACATCAAGTACTCTCCCAAGTTGTACTCACAAAGTGGTGTGGCCACAAACAACTGCTTGTCATGCTCAACGCACAGCATATAAGGTAAGATATGTATGTGTTTTATGGTCATCATTGGCTGGACCACTTTCTTCAACAACACTGCAAGGGACATCTGATGAACCAGGAGTATCCGTTTCACCCCTACAGCTCTACCTCCAGACGTTATGCCCAGCTCGACATCTCCAAAGTTACCCCCAGAAGCCACTATGAATCCAGGTGTACTACTGTTCATTGTGAGGTTCCCGTCTCCAATGACTTGGGAGTTGGATGGCAGTGTCAAGTAGAATCTTGCTATCAAGGGCTCCCAACGACTGACATAGCCTGATCTTATCATTGGCTGAGGGGGCGTGGCTCCATAGGGTGAAAGTCTAGACAGCAAGGGGGGGAACCTGATTAAAGCTATTGTACTGTTATTTAACCTCTATAAGATTAATTATTGCCCATTGGCTTGGACATGTATAATAAGTACAATAATATAAAGCAAATGATAGTGAAGGAAGTCAACCTCAAAGGATACTGTAGTTAGGCTAGGCCTAGATAGGAAACAAAATACATATTTACTATTTATTTATTATTTCAACTGTAGTCTTTGTTAGTCTTGTATATATTGTTTATTATTAATTTTCCAACAAGCTATGCATCTATTCAAGCCTCCATTCTGTTGCATCAATTTAGCAACACTGCAAGTTTTCAGTTATATTTAAAATTCTTCAAGCATGTAGTTCCAGATAGTTTATTTGTGTTTTGTATAATATATCTCTTTAAGAAAAATCTCTATTCGCTTTTTGATGTAATTGCATTATGTTTGGAAGAAGTTATTGGAAAGGTGGATAGAAACACAATTTGGCTTTCACAATGAAAAGAAGACCACAGTTCACACTTTACACTGCTGCCAATGGACAAAGAGGTCACCACTCAATCCCTCGATCTAGATTTCACTATATTGGAACTCATTAGGGAGGAGTGTGAAACCCGCAACGCAACTTCCTAAAAGAGGAAATCAAAATACACAAAAGGGAGAAAATGAAAAACAGTAAAGAATGATAGAGCGGTAAAATACTTTTGATTAATATTAATATTTTTAGTTTGTCATTATTTATTTTTTGGTCTCTGAATTTACATTAACACCATTATCTCATTTGTTGGGGGTGGATATCTTCCTACTGGTATACTTGCTGCATTTTCAATTTTTGGGGATTAAAAAGTATCACTATGCAACTAAGATTGTTCTTTTTCACTAAGTGGCAAATTAATGTTTTGTGTCTGACTGTTTAGTTTTTTATTGTCTCAAGCTAAGTCAGAATACCTTAATTAAAAGGAAAGAAACTTAAGTTGAGTTAGGAAGTGACTTGATATTTTGCAAAAAACAACAACCTTTAAGTCAAAAGATTAGATGACACATAATCGTTGAATAAATTAATATATTATAGCAATTAATATGTTTATTGTAGATAAACCAATATATTAATTTATTCAACGATTATGTCATCTGATCTTTTGAAGTAAAGCTTTTTTTTTTTTTTTTCAAAATATCACATTTCCTAACACAACTTAAGTTTCTTTCCTTATATTTGTAATTTATTCTCTCGTTTCTACAATTAACTATGAATATTATTAATATTAAGTTGGAATAAGTTGTTAAAATTCTATATGGTACAGTCATTAAATTTATTTTCTCTCAATACCTGCATGCAATTAGAGGTTTTACTGCAAGCACCATTTCTGGTTTTGTTGAAGTGATTGTAAAGGGTATAAGCTGTGTGTTCAGCTTTGACTGCTGACCCGACTTCATCACAACTTTCAGAGTGTGTCTCATCGGGGATTGTGCCTTTGTTAAAACATGTACAATTGGTGAGGCAGCCTGCAAACTGTTGTTAAATAATGGTGGAAGGTAATATGGCACATTCTGTTGTTGCATAACGTAGTTTCTAGATGTTGGCTGATGAGAAACTGCTTGACCTCTAATCGGCCGAGGTGGAGTGTTTGAATCTGATGACGCTTTACGAGGGGGTAGTTTCTCTTTTGTTGGGTAGTTGTCTTTGCCAACTTAGTGATATGTTTCTCAGAGGTAGGTGGCCCTTCTTTCGGATTTGAAAGTATTGATTCAGTTTGTAGACATTCTTTTGAATTAGAATCAACTGTGTTTGGTGAGTGTGTGGCACAATGGGATAAGGGTAATTTTACATCATTGGAAACTGTTCCTGATTCTTCTGAAATCTTCAAGTAAGACGACTCATTTTGTTGCAAACAAATGTTGGGGATAGGTGATGTTTCTTTTGCCTTGTGATTATCTGAAGGTAGATGTAAAGATTCTTGCTGCGCATGTTTTTTGGTAATTGATGACCTTACTTCTTGAGGAAGAGATTTATTAGAAGAATTGATGGATTCAAGTTTCAATGAACTTGTATGTGGATATGGGGCTTTTTGTTTGACATTTAAGAATTTTGCAAGTTTTTTTAAATTTGGAGAGGTGGATAATATTTTTAATTGTTGTGAGGGTTTTTCATTAGATTCTTCCTTTTTTTTAGGTTCTTTGAATATTGTTTTCTTGCTTGCTTTATCATTTGTAGAGCTTTTACAATAAATTTCCTTTGTGGTTGCAATTGTGCCTGCGGCTATTTCACCAATATTGTGTAATTTAGGTGCAGTGGTGTTCAAATTGCTTGCTACATTGGAATGTGATTTTAATAATTCAATATTTTCTTCTGATTTTATATTATATTTGTCTTGTTGAGTTGAGGACCTAGACCCTTGCTGTGTTTCACTTCTCCAAGAGGTGCTTTCTTCAGTTTTATCCATAGTTTGTTGTGCATAACCAACAAGTTTTGGGATGTTCACAACTCCACAACTATCACTTTCATCTTCTTCTTCTTCTTCTTTGTCTTCATATTCATCATCAGCGTCATTGAAATCATCAAGTTGTAAACTGTTTATAACACTTTCCACCACATTATAGTTTTCATCCAAAGTATCTTCCAAGCTTAGTCCATTTTGTGTGTGATCAGAAATAGAAAGGTCATTATGAGGTTTTCCTTTGATTGCCTCATCATTTTGAGATGATGTCCTTTTGATTTGAAGCTTTGAACCTTCATTTTCTGTGTTTTTCTTCTTGTCATCAACTTCTTGGCCTTTGTTTTGAATTTCTGAGCCATCACATTCAAATGTTGTGCTTCTATTTAGTAATATTTTTGTATCAATTTTAGGTGACACACTAGAATCTATAACTTTCTTGTTATGTTTTGTCTGTGTTGATTCCAATTCTTTGTTTATTACAATACTTTTCATAATCTTTAGCTTTTCATCTATTTTTTTGTCTTGTTCAATCAAAAGATTATATAGTTTCTCAGTTACTTGTGTCAAGCTATCCTCATCATTTATACTTTCAAGTCGAGATTCGAGTGACTTCCAATTCTTGGTGAGGCGTGTAATGGAACTATGCTCCCAACAAGGAAGGAGCATGTCTAATTTGGCAACTTCTTCATTTTTAACGTTGTCATCCCCTTTGCCACCACGTAGCCGTAAAGGATAGCCATATTGTCGATCCATGTCCCAGAGCTTTACATATTTTTGCAACAGATTTGTAAATAGCTCTTTAAAAGATTGTAAATAGTATTTCTTTGGTTCATCACTTGGTGAGTTCTTATTATTTTCAAGGTACGACACAATATCATCATATTCAGAACAATCGACATCAAGTTTGTTTGGAGTTGATTCTTCTCGAGAGGGTGTATCTGATTTGTTTTTTAGTACTGGGGTATCATCTTTGTTTGACAGTATTGGAGAAGTCTTATCATCATGATCTACTGATATGTACATGTTAATAGCACCTGTATTGCTATGCAACAACTTGCATTTAACCGGACTAGTAGCTGGCTTGCTCATAATCTTATATTTAATATGTTGTTCCTTTCCTTTGCCTTTGTCACCTCCACCTATCTCATCAATATCATATTCATATTTGTCTCTCTCCCTGTTATCAATATTTTTCCCATTGACTTTCTGAATGCGAGATATGCATTTTGAATTATCGCGAGAAGTCATTGTACATTTCCTTCTGAGTGTACGTTTGATGGATACAGCTTCTTCTTCTTGAAAAGAAGCCACTTCCATTGGCTTCACACTTTGACTGTCAATTTCTTTCAACATGCATTGTGTAGTCCTACCTACTTGAGGTATTTTGGCTGTGGTTTGCACATAAATATCTAAATTTTGTTCCAATTTTTCTTCCAAGTGAGATTTAATATTTATAGGTGACACAATTCCTTCAATGCATAAAGATCTTAATTTGCTCACTTTGATTTTATTGGCTTTTGCCGCTTTCCGCTTGTATTTTTTTGAACAAGACATGGCTGCACAGTAAGTATCCCTTCTAGTTCTCCATCTTCATCACTGTCATCCATCTTCTTCCTCTTCTCCTGTGTCCTTCCAGTGCATAAATAGGTGCTCATCATATTGTGGTCCCTCTTGCACATATCGAAATCCACAATGCTCTCTCCGCTCCTCAACTTGTCTACGAGGGTGTGGAAAAGTTTGATCTTGTTCTTGATGAGTCTCAGGTGGTATTCGTCAATGGTGAGGTTGTAGGTGATGGCTGACATCTCAAGGAAGCGACTGTGGTAAGGTTGAAGTTCCATGTGGTTTCTTTGCAACCATACCTTGGCCAACCCGTCAGCTGAGCAGGCAGCAAACAGGGGCAGGAGTGCAGCGGCCAGCAGGAGGTCGGATGATGCTCCTTCACCGCCGTGCCTAATAACATTAAGATTCTCATTTTCTTTAACTGAACTTATTGCTGTAGGATGAGTAAGTCTCTATTTTATACACAATGTTATCTCATTTCTTCAACACAGGAAATCACAGAATACTAATTTAAATAAATCACCTCATAAATTAAATATTATTTAAATAGATATCAGGATATCAAGGAGGGAGCATGGAAAACTATCGGGAAACATCACCCCCAATACACCCAAATTTGAACCTCGATCTCCCCATTTTGGCAGTCCAGTCCAATGCAAGAGTTGACACCTTATAGACCATTAGTCGGCAACTTACGGCCTGACGACTGATTTTCTCTGGCCTGTAAAAGATTCAGCAAACAAACAAATGTGTTTATAAAAACAGACTAATAAGTAACCTCTACAGTATATTAAAAATATTTATTTGGAAGAAGGTACAGGAAAGGTGGATAGGAATACTTAAAAGGAACAAACACTAAATGGCTTTTACAATGAATTGAAGAAGACAGTTCACACTTTACATTGCTGCCATTAGTACTGGTTCAATTTAAGCTTTAAAATCTACTATCCGTATCATTTATAATCTTCAAAAAATATTATAATTAATCAGCACTTCTGAATATAACTTTTTAAGTGATGTATTTACTATTCGTTTTTAAAGTATATTTAACCATGAAAACTGTTCAATTTTTACTTCAATTTACTCCTATAGCCTCCCTAAGTCAGGGAGCCCTAGTTTTATTTTAGGGGGTGCTAACAAATATATTTAAATGGTATACGAGTTTTTCCTGCTAACCAAATATTGTAAATATTGAGGCCTAGGGCTTGGTGTAGTATTCTGATTAAGTTAGTTTTTTAGTCATATGTTCATACTGTCTGTTTTTAAAGTGCACATCAGATAGACTATTCAAAAAGGTTTGTGTTTAAAAAAAGTTAGTTTGTAAGTTATGTGCTTATAGACTTAGTATTGGTATTTATATTTTACACCTTATACACACAAGTCAAAATATATTTATTCGTTTTTAATAAGTATTTAAGTTGTGTGTGATGCACCCCTATGTTTAGAAAGGGGTATCTCACGTCTTGAGTATGGTGAGGCACATGTCTGCGGCGCCCCCTGCACAAAGGCATTCATGATGTCCCTCTCAGTGACATGGCAGCTGCCTGCACCGAAACAGCAGTCACAGTGATGCACCAGCTCAAACATGACAGTGAGGAGAGCGTTGATGTATGGTATGTCGTCAATGTGGCTAGCCACCGCCTGAAACATGTACCAAATCTTTGATCTCAAGAACATATTTCTACATGCTATGACAAACTATCTCTTAACTATTTTCTACTATTTTGTAGAGTTAACACATCCTTTCAATATTTCTAAGATTCCTGATGATGGCGAAAGCACCAAAACTATTTGAATCTTATCTGTCATATTACCATTTGCCTTCTCACCAAGGAGAAAAGGTAGCCACATTTCTAATATATAATTTTATTCACGTTATGTCTGCTTTCTTGTTCACGGTAATTGATGATTAAAAATGCTGCAGTATACTGTAGAACAGGGATTCTCAACTAGTGTGCTGTGGCACCAAGGGGTGTCGCAAAATCATCCAGGGGTGTCGCGACATTTTGAGGGGAAAATATATTAATAAAATATATAAAACAAAAATACTGTGTAAAGAAAAAAAATTAGCACAACATAATGAAAATAAAGAAATTAAATTAAGTTTTGTCTTTAGTGTTTATCTGGTTTTCACATTTCATGGCACCTGGTGTGAGACACCGACTCCCAAGCCTCCTCGCCTCCCTCTCACCCCTTCAATCCACACACATTAATCCCCTTATGGACTTGAAGCTGTATTCATGCAGTATGAGTCATCGCTTCACAAATGTTTCGCTTGCTACGCTGCCAGGTGCCAGCTATCTTTTTTATTTTTATATTTAAAATTAGCTAGGCCTGATCATTATTTTGTCATTGTGTTGTTTAATTGTTGTTTCTTATGATTATTATGTTTTATTGTGAAGAAATGTAAACTTCAGAACAAGGAAGGTGAACTGTCTTTCAATGTTTGTATTAATTTGAACGTTGATGTTGATCTCCGGCCTGTCAAGATCAAAAGTTAACATAGGAAACCTGGTTTCTTTTTTAAAGAAAAGGACATATTTGGACAGTTATTTATCATATGGATTTTCATGGAACAATAATGAGAATAACCCTCGCCCTGTGTGTATAGTTTGTGAGGAAGCATTCAGCAATCAGGCCATGGTATCCAGCAAGCTAAAGCAACATCTTACTACCAAGCACCTTGGTGAGTCAGAGAAAAGTGTGTCTTATTTTTTGCGTCTATTAAAGGGGCAGAAGAAATCAGCTTGTCAAATGGTTAAGAGAGTTACCATAGCTGACACTGCTCTTGAGGCTTCTTTTAAAATTGCAGAACTGATAGCCAAAAAAATAAAACCTCATACCACTGGAGAGGAAATAATTGGCCCCACATGTAATGTTATAGTTGAAACAATACTTGTCCGAGAAGCTAAAGATCAGGTTTCAAAAGTTTCCCTCTCCAACTGTACAATCATCCGTAGGATATCCAAGAGGTCGTCCAATGTAAATAAACAAGTCATAGACAAAATCGAAACTGATTTTAAATTTTCTTCACAAGTAGATTAGAGTACTGATATTACTGGCAAATGTCAGATTCTTGGGTTTAGCAGATTTATTGATGGTAAAGATAGTATTGAGCAGTTTATCTTTTCTCTGGCCAGGATATTTTCCTTTCAGTTACCTCTTATCTCATTGACCATGGCCTTTCATGGAAAGACTGTGGTATATGTAATGATGGTGCACCATCAATGATAGGGAAATGTAAAGGATTTACCACTAGAGTTTTGAAGGAAAATCCGTCCTTAAGAACAATGCATTTCATTTTACACACAGAAGCATTAGCTGCAAAAACTTGTGGTGAAGCGTTGACAGAAGTTTTAAGCTAGGTTGTCAAAATGGTGAATTTCATCAAGTCATGCATGACCTTTGCAATGTAAGCTTTATGAAAAAATATGCTGAGAAATGAATGCAGCTCACCTCTCATTAGTTCTGCACACAGATGTAAGGTGGCTATCTCGAGGTCTTGTGCTTAACCAAGTTCTCAAGTTCAAAGATGAACGCAAAGCATCTTTTTGGCGAACCAAAACATGACACAATTTATAAGCTGTTCCAAAATGAGTCTTGGTGTTAGTAAATTTCATAACTGGCAGATATTTACAATAAGCTCAAGGAATTAAATTTTTCAATGCAAGAGCGACTAGAGACAATAGTTTCCTCAACCAATAAAATCAAAGACTTCAAAAGAAAACTAGGTTCTTGTAAGTCTGCAGATCAGAACGGGGATTTGTCAAACTTTCCCTCTCTTCTTCATCTGGCAGAAGATAATGAACTGGGAAATCTGAAAGACCTCATTCTTGACCATTTGCAAAGACTACAAAATTCAGTTGATAAGTACTTTCCATCTCTTTCTACCGAGAAGCTTGACTGGGTTGTCTCACCATTTAAATTGGCACAGTGCAGAGGAGCTATATTTCAGTGCCAATGAATGAGACAAATTCATTGATCTCTGCGTTGATTCCACTCTAAAAGTTAAATTAAACAAGAAGAGTGAAACATTATTGGTTGTGTTTTGGCTTGAACTGGTGAGAAAAGCAACAAACCTACTTTTGCCCTTCTCAACTTCTTATTTGTACGAGCAAGCTTCCTCAGCCACGATGACAATAAAATCCAAAGTAAGAAATAGACTGCTATCTGCTATATGCCTGTTGCGTTGTCAACCATTAGGCCAGATATAAAACTGTTGTGCTCTAAACACCAATCGCAAATCTCACATTAATAAATATGGTAATTATTGTTTTCCTACTGGTGACTGTAACATTCATTTTTAGTGGCATTATTCATTTAGTGATTTCAAATTATGGGTAGTATGCTAGTTTATTGATTTCTGGAATTATTACTTTATAACTGAATTAGTAAATTTTTTTTTTTTTTTGCTATTTATATGTTTTAATTAAATCAGCAAGGGAGTAAGTAAACAAATGTGTTATTTTATTTTAAATAATTAAACAATTAAAACAATGTTAATTGTTTAATATGATACTCCGATCTATTCCACTTTAAATAAAAAATATTAACAACAAAACACTTAAAGAAAAGTTTAACAAGAGTGCCACGATATTCTACTCCCCTTCACAAGGATGCCACGAGCCTAGAAAGGTTGAGAATCCCTGCTGTAGAAGAACGCTCTTAGAGTGTGGAACATTATTTCCAAAGCCATGTAACTAGATGCAATGATGGCCCATCCTTGGCAGTTGAGGAACATTTTCAGAGACCAGCACCACCCAAGAAAACCATACTGCATTGGGTGAAAATATTCAGAATGATTGGTTCAGTGCTTAATCATAATCAAAGACAATCTGGAAGGCCACAAAGCACCAGAACAAATGACAATAACCCTAACTGCTAAAGTATATAGAGAGCAAATTATCCGACAGATTTCCTGCAGATTTAGAGAAGGAACTGTTTCCACATCGACTTGTGTCACGAGGGATCGACTTTCCTTATCCACCTCAAAGTCCAGACCTCACTTTATGCAATGCGTTTCTGTGGGAATTCTTGAAATAAAACTGTTTTACAACTATTCCAAGAAATCTGCAACAGTTTCGCAAGAACATTGAATCAGTAACATCCATACAGTACAGTAGCATAGTTACTCGAGTAATTGATCGCATTAAATTTGTCTTTTGCAATGAAGTAGGGCATATAATCATGTAAGCATACTATAAAGAAAACCTAATTGGTATAGTAGTTCAACTTTTTTTTTTTTTTTTTGCACCACCATCACACACCATCACCACCATCTGCTACAGGTTTTTATTATATAATTACCAATCAGCTAATATAATTGTTTTTCCTTTTGAATGCTTAATTTTTAAAAAAACTTTTTTTATATTGCAACAATCTTGTGATGATATCATTCATTTCTTAACAAAATATTATAAATATCTCAGACTTAATTTTAGAAGAAAGGTAACCTGGTGGTCTAGGGGTAAGGTGTCAGACTTCAATGCTGGCGGCCGGGGTTCAATCCTCGGTCCCGGCACAGATTTATCTGATTACCAAACCCTTCCTTCACCTCTGACAAGTTATCTTGTGAATGTGGGGAATGCCAGGCCTCCACCGTGGTTCGGATTCCACTTTAAACTGTAGGTCCTTCATTTCATCTCATAATCACCCTACTATTACACATTAGCGAAGTGCGTATAACCCGAACGGGTAGTAAGACGCGGTGCTAATAATAATAATAATAATTTAGAAGAAACACTAGGCCCTACACTCACCGACTCTTACATAAAAAAAACACATTTTTATCAAATTCAACTTATTGGCTTTGTCTCAATGGTCACTTTACTCTTGTTTGACTTTTAGAACTCGCTCACAGGAAAACTCGACCTTTATAAATGTACTCTCTTGCAAAATAACAGCCATTAATCAACTGTCCTAATAATTCCACCTCTTCATTCATATAATTCCCTAGCCAGAAAAAAAATGGGGTTTGGGGGTATGGTGTCTATATTAACTCAAATTAGAACTTGTTGATAGCTTGAGTGCAGGACCAAACCATTAACCTTAGGAATGTAGGAATCATATGTTCACTTATTTAGTTTTAATGTTAGCTCTGTCCTCATGTAACTTCACTTAAATAAGCATTGCTTTTGGAAGTATATGGGTTTTATTTTTGGCTTTCATTTATTTGTAAAAATATGTTTTTGATTACTTTTTTGTGGGCCTTATGTTTCACATTCTATAAATATATTATATTATTTTGATGAAGTTTAGTAGAAGTTACCACTAATGAATCATTATCATCATCATCATCATCATCATCATTAAATTATTATTAATATATAATAATATATATTGAAGAATATTCAAAAAGAGGGACGTAGGCAAATATAAAAGAAATGAGTACGATGTAGCTTACAGTACACAGTATATATTGCCGGTTGCCGCCACTGGACAAAGAGGTAATGTTTGCCTCTTGGTATCTTTTATTTGTACCTATTCCTATTTCCTTCACATTATTACATAATAGCATAGCATAATGTTTCTCAAAAAGAAATTTCCCATGTCTTATTTGAAAATATATTATTTGTAATAGTGGCACTCAAATTGTTTTTTAATTCAATAATATTTCCCCCCAAAAAATTAGTATCTAGTTAAGTTTGTTAACATTTTGGAATTTAGATGATAAATTTGATCCAAATAGCCCTAGTTGTGAGAATCAAAACTAATCAATTTTCACAAAGACATTTAATGCTCTGTTCTGCAAACGGTGTGTCGTGGCACACTGATGTACTGCAGTGGTGAATTAGGTGTGCCATGCGGGCCACACTCCAGATCATCATGTATCTTTGTTCAATAAGAACACAAATTAAGTTGGTACGAGTGGCAGGCGTGCGCACATTTCTTACTTACTAATATTTTTAATATATATAACAAAATCAAAAACAAGCTTTCACTCGAAGTTAGAGTTATGGCTTACCTAAATTACTAAAAGTATGAACAAAGTATTTCCAGATGTTAAAGAACCAGACACAAAAAAATGGCTTCAACTTTTAATCTTGAAATATTTGGAGCTACTTCAGGAAAAAAGTCTATTCTTTCCTTATTTTGATTTACCTATTTTCTACTGAATTGTACAAAATAAAATAGTCTGTCACAAAAAATGTAAGCTTCTTAGTTCTACTGTAGACTTAAAAAGTTTGCGTAGCACTGCTTTAATTTACCTGTACTTAAAATTAATTTAATCCATAACATTTTTTTAGCAATATAAATTAATCATTTTATTACTTTTACCTTAATTTATGCCAGACCACCTCTGTGATTTAGTGTTCAAAGTTTATGTCTACGGATCCAGAGGTCCTGGTTTCAATCATCATTGCTTCCAGATTTTTCTGTGAAGCAGTGGGTCTGGAACGGGGTCAGATTTAGCCTCATGGGAAATAATGAGAAGCTACTTGAATGTTAAAAGTAGCACCTCCGGTCTAGAAAACTGATATTAATGGCTGGAGGATTTGTTGTGCTGACAACATGACACCATCTATCCGCATATATGAGCACTATCTTCACCAAATGGTGGTGGCTGATACAGTTCAATGGTGGGTTGATGCCATGAAGTTTTATTTTTAAACTTATGGCAGACAAATATCCTCAAAAGTCTGCATGTTGTGTAATTGTGTCTCAATACCTCCGTCACCCTGGAGAAGACGCGAGTCTCTAGAAGAATCTCCAGTCCCGCCTGAATGAACCTGATGTAGAACCCAATCACTGCCTTGATCACGTTGTTGATTATGTAAATGAACTCTCTATCTGATTCAGGAGGTGTCACAAGAAGTTCCAGGCGACGCTGTGAATCACATAAACAAGTTCAGCCATCGTACAATTTCCCAGCAACAGCATTCTTTGTCAGGATATGCTATCTACAGTATTATCATCCATGCAATACCTCTACGTGATATCAGCCACTGAACAGATCATAACTATTCAACATAGATACACACACAGCCATTGTATGGAAATTGAGCCTAGTAGATGTTCTAACAACTGGACTTGGTCTTCAGGTTATGTGAAAAATAGTTGAAGGGAAGGGAGCGAACCTCTTTTCACTTTACAATCAATTTTTTTCAAGAGGCAGCCATTACCTATTTGTCCAATGGCAGCAATGTAAAATGTAGATTGTGTTCCAACTATACCAAAAGTCAGTAAAGATTACCGTACACTGAAGGAATAGAAAAATTAACATGCTCTTTGGGGGCTTGACAGTCCTACAACACCAACAAAAAGAAATTGGAGTACTTTAAAGATGGTTTTAAAGATGAAATATTTAATTCATTTATAGTGATTGAATATATTATGAACTATTTATTTATCTCAATATCACACATTTTTATGCTGAATTAAAACCAAAAACAGTCGAAAAGAAAAAGGGGTCACATTTGTTTTTTCCAAACTACAATTATTTAGTATGTAGTATATTACATTTGGATGAATGTATAGGTAAGGTGGATTGAAACATATAAAAGGAACAAACGCAATATGAATTTTACAATGAAATGAGGAATAAGTGTGAAAATGTTATTTTTCTTTTCATTGTAAAAGTCATATTGCGTTTGTTCCTTTTATAAGTTTCAATCCACCTTACACACACACACACACACACACACACACACATATATATATATATATATATATATATATATATATATACAATTATTTAGTATGTAGTACGGTATATTACATTTGGAAGAAGGTATATATATACACACACACACACACACCTTCTTCCAAATGTAATATACCGTACTACATACTAAATAATTGTAATTTTGAAAAACAATAATGGCCCCTTATTCTTTTCAACAACTTTTAGTTTTAATTCAGCATACAAATGTGTGATATTGAGATAAATAAATAGTTCATAATATATTCATGCACTATAATGAATTAAATATTTCATCTTTAAAAGATACATTTTTACAATTATTAAGTAAAAACTTAAGGGGATAAAATGGCACACACTTAATAATCTCACTTTTCCTACTATTAATGTCAAACATTGTTTGTTTTTTTGTCAGAACTGTTAATACAGAATAGCAAGTATAGTAGAATTGAAGTAGGAAAGTAAAAAATAAAAATATGTATTTTTGCTTTCATTAATGACAAAATGTACTTACCCACATTATTTGTATTGTTTTGTCAACATGTATATGGTTTGCCAAAATGGACATCTATAAAATATGTGATTGGATTTAAACACATATAAATGTAGCTTTAGTAACAATAGGATTCCTAATGTGATTTCACTACAGCTTGCTATTTATTCATTTCCTTAGATATTTCAATCTAAATCAACACTTAAACTGAATCTTTACACAGTTACACCATATGAAAATGTGCAAGCAAGGGTATTTCAATAATAAACAAGGATTACATTAAATCATTTAAATTTTCTAACACAAGTTATTCACTCAATTTTATACTGTTGAGCATTTTTGTCATAAGATTTAGATTAAATTGCCATTAAATGCATGTTTCAAGTAAAGGAATGATGTATGTAACCTTGTACAGGTGCATAGCAAGTCAAGTGTTACCTGGAGGTACTGCTCCATGGTGAGGTTACTGCAGTCATCATTGACAGCTCCCACTAACTCCTGCAGGGTGGGGTGAGGGGTGCTCAGATGTTTCTTCATCATGAAGGCGATGGCATAGCACAGCGCTGTACAACCACGCTGAAGACACATACACTCACTTGTCTTACATTGTTTTTAAAGGCATCTTAGTGCATCCTAGATCACTCGTATTGGTGGTCAAATAGTGATGTTAGTTTCACAATAAACTGAATTGCTGGTGACGAGGAGGTCGAATCTCAATTCTTGGCCTGGTGCACTGTGAGGGGTATACCTCAAATGAAATATAATTTGCTGTTTTCCCATCTCTTATCTACGATAATGGGAGTACATTTCCTCTATCCCATTAACTCATTGATAGCCTTGGTGTTATGTGTGCTAATTAAAAAGTAATCTATGGATTTAAAACGTTAAATCCACTTAGGTGGTCAAATGGTTTAAGACGTCACTCCCACAACAGACTAAACCACTGATGAAGAAGAGCTCAGGGGTTGAATCTTGGTCGGGTGAGCTGAGGGTATTTTATTATAAATGGCTTTCCACGAAAATAGGGGTACACTTCTTATGAATTAAACCCTCCTCATCTCTAACACATTAGCATAACTGTAGCATATGCGTACAGCCCAAGTAAATTGTAAGATGCAATGATAAAAAAAAAAGTGTGATTCCTTTCGAGATCAATGATTCCCTGATTTTTTCCCAAATGATTTTCATATTTTTTAAATGAAATCTTTTACACAGAAGATGTCCCAAAAAAATTTCAAAGGGAAAGTCACAATCTGAAACTTACAATTTATTTCAGCAGCGAATTTTCGAGTTATACTAAATGGTTTAAATTATAATTTTAATTGAAATCCTGTATTTAAGGTAATATGATATAAATCTAGAGAGTTAAGTTACATATTTAAAGGCTACAGTTGAGAAATGTAGTTACAAAATTGATGTTTGATATGTCAACTGGCCAGCAAATAATAAAGTAATTGTTAACCTTCTGTTAAACACATCAATAGACTATGCTATTTTATAACACATTAAAAACTTATGAAATTGTCTAAAAATAAGATGCTTCATACCTACTCAGTTGAAATACTGCACTCGGAACACTAAATGTCCTATAAATGGTAATGGCATGTTAGGCACATACCTCATGGAAGTCCATACATTCTCTCACATAATAGAGTTGAATATGTTTGTGTACATTAAACAAAAGTAGTTGATCACAAAGGTCAACATGTACAATATTCAATATCATTAATGATCCACCTTTATGATAGTACTAAAACAAAACTATCATTCTTATAAAACACAATAGACTGCTCATCATGACTTCTTAAACTCTTTATTTGTTGTTTCATTGTAATAAGACAATTTTATCTATAATTTTACAATCTAAAACTGAATTTGATCAAAGCATAGCATTTGAACCAAAGCAGATAAGTGCACAATATCTGAGATACAATAACAATTTTAATCGAGTTAATCTATTGTTTGTTTTTATTTAAAACAATACAATGAAATGGATTATTTCTTACTGTTCAGCCCTTAACACACACATATATACTGTACTTCTCCAATATATATGTATATATGTGTATTTATATATATTTTGGGGAGGTACAGTTTTTGGTGTATTAGGTCCAACATTGGTTTGCACTTGATAACAACTTGATACATTATATCTCACAGCTTTCACTGAGATCCTCAAAGTGTTTTTATATTATGTTCAGCGTCTTGCTACCCGTCCGGGATATATACTCATTTTTACAAATGTAGATTTTAGATAAATGTTGTTGAATCTTTCTCCGACCATGACTGAGTCCCGAACCTAGACCAGCCTTGGGTTTCTGCTGCGCAATTTACTATAAAAGCAGTTGCTCTGTTAGGCTCGGGACTCAGTCAGGGTTGGAGAAGATAGTCAACAATGACCTACATTTGATTGGATGGATAGTGGCAAACCATTTAGAAATTAAACCTTTAATACACCCAGCCAAAAGTCAGACCCTAATTTTTCCATCACCCGCAAGTCATATGAGGTCGACACTTTATCACGCATGATCATCGTTGAAGATATGATACAATTTATAGGAAGTGTAACCACATTTGTTTGAAAGGAAAGGTGAAACTATTTACGACGGGGTGGGGGGGAAGCTTTTGTACATTTGTCTGGGATTCAAATGCTGAACTCCTCATCACTGGCAAACCAGACAAGACGAACCTGACGCCCTTGTTTGTGGATCCAACAATGTCAGGTCTTTCATAATAGCTAATTACATTTTATAAACATATTGGTTTAAAATTTAGTTTGAGATTTTCTTATTTCATCCTGACATTTTGGTGTAAGCACTCTGATTGACAATAAAATAAAATCATCCTTACTGAATGATGTCAAACCTCAATATTAGTATGAAACTAGTGGTTCATGTGCTTACTTTTGTGAGTCAGGAATTGGTATATATCAGTTTCTTGTTTGATAAATAGATACAAGTTTTTATGGGTTGTTAAATATTGAAAGTAGTTTATATTGTTAAATTTAGGAGATTCTCTCTCCTCATTGGTTCCAGAGATCATTTTGAGGCGGTGAGGTGGGTGGGGGTGTTCGAAGTTTAACGCCCATGTGTACCCCCCACCTGAAGGACAACTCCCCAGTGGCTCTGGAGATACGTATGTGGGTGGAAGAGGGGGGAAGAATGAGGGGGTTGGTGTCTTAGGTTAAGCGGTATGAGTAATTTTAATTAGACTACATGTTAACCGAACGTTTGAGTTATGCCCATGCAAAATTTCAGCTCAATCAGTGTAGGCCTAGTGATTTTTGAGTGAATAGGACAAAGTATATTTGTACTACAAGGCACAATGACAGGGTGACCACTTCATAGTATATGCCACTAAACATAGTAGTATTATATTCTATAAATTATACAAAAATAATATTTAATTGGTTTAGTAAATTAACAGTAGTAATTGTGTTAACTGTTATTCAACTTCTCCTATATTAGCCGACCTGTCTTGTGGTATTGTATATGTAGCTGACGCAGCAATCCCCGATTTTTGGGTCCATGCCACATTATTTTATCTTACCCAAGTTCCCTATCCTTCCCTCCACTCATTCTTCATGATTTCATGTATATAATAGAGTTATTTATTATATGCATCTGATAATATTATATATAAGTATGGCTTACATATTTATGTATAAAAAAACTGCTATACTGAATTTACATACAAAAATTGTACACGAAAAAATAAAAAAATCTTGGCATTTGTGCCAGTAAACCTTTGATTAAAAATCAAAATTGAATTCTTCCAAATAAATACCCGCCTCGGTGGCGTAGTTGGATAACGCGCTAGTTGTGTTGAGCTCGACTGCTGAGGACGGGGAGATCAAGGTTCGAATCTCGGTCGGGTGAACTGGGGGGGGGTTCCTAAATGGTTTTCCACTCTCCATCCACGCAAATGCGGGTTCACTTCCATTAATTCAACCTTCCCAATTCCTAATCCATTAGCGTAATTAGTACTTAGAGCGTATAACCCGAACGGGTAGTAAGACGCGGTGCTAAATAATATTATTATTATTATTAGCACCACGTCTTACTACCCGTTCGGGTTGTACGCACTTACGCTAATGTGTAATAATGGTAGGGTGATTGTGAGATGAAATGGAGGACCTACAGTTTAACGCGGAATCCGAACCACGGTGGAGACCTGGAATTCCCCACATTCACAGCTAGATAATAAATAATTCTAAATAAATCCTAAACTGTAGCATAGACCTAGGTCTACTAATATATCACTTTTAAAAACTGGGTTTGGTAAAATTTATATTAATTACTATCTTAATATTTTAGAATATATGTAATTATTAATGATCTCAAGATTTAACTCCTCTTCTGGAAGTATCCTAGGCCAATTCAGTTTGGGAATCACTGATCTGAAGCAAAATACTCTCCAAATTTGGTTTCTAAAGTACTTTTAAGTGCATATCAAAATGTGTGAATCACCTCGTCTTCCCTGCGGATGTCCGCTCTTGCCCTGAGCAGTGCTCTGAGGACTGTGTGCTGTTTCTTGGTGGAAGCCATCATGAGTGGGGTGTGGCCCTTCGACGTCATGCAGTTGACGTCTGCACCCTCTTCCAGAAGCATCTCCACAAACACGTCCCATTGGTTCTTCACCGCGTGGTGCAGGAGTGTGAACCCACTCTGAAGTGTAGATAAAAACACAATCAAAACTTTATAGTAGTTCACAAATCATTCATTACTTTCACCAGTACAACCCCCTGTTCTTCATTGTGTAATTAAATAGTGTGACACAGCCCTGAGTGAGACAACAGCACAACCAACACAACTGTAATCATTAGACACAAGGTAGTTTCCCAACATTCCTCACATCAGCTCTACCAATGGTTCTTGATTTATTCTTATGGACCATAATTCAAACATCATTAACGTCTTGAAAAACTATAAAAGACAGTTAGGTAACCATTGTTGGTGTAAGGCCTATCTGTACAGTGGATTCTCGAGTCAAAAAGGATTTATGTATTATTATTATTATTATTATTATTATTATTTAGCACCGCGTCTTACTACCCGTTCGGGTTATACGCTCTAAGTACTAATTACGCTAATGTATTAGGAATGGGGAAGGTTGAATTAGAGGAAGTGAACCCGCATTTTAATGGAGGGAGAGTGGAAAACCATTTAGGAAAAATCATCCCCAGTTCACCCGACCGAGATTCGAACCTCGATCTCCCCGTCCTCAGCAGTCGAGCTCAACACGACCAGCGCGTTAGACAACTACGCCACCTAGGCGGGTAATATATTATCCATAACAGATTTTCTATATTTGTTATTTGTTACTTTTTCATGTTCTCATCTAAGTGTCCTAACATTATTTACCAATTTCCTTTGTCTTTGGGTTTATTCGTTTTCTCTCTAAGGAAGTTGCGTTGCCCGTTTCACACTGCCATCCTGATGAGTTCAAATATAATGAAACCCAGAACGGACGATTGGACAGTAACGATAGATTTTCTACTAGAGGCAACCATAACCCCTTTGTCAGGTAGCAGTAATTTAATGTTCCTTTCCATTGTAAAAGTGTATTTGTTCCTTATTGTATGTTTCTATCTACCTTTCCTGTATCATCTGTAGTAATTCATAAAAAATATGTATTTTATAAATTATAATATTCTGTGTCTAGCATAAGTGTCTTGTGAATCTTGTTTACATAACAACTGTTAATATCAAGAAGTATAAAAATTTGGCTACTTGTTGGGCGCCACTCCAAGGATCTAGGAGAACAATAGTAATAATAAAAAAAATTACCTCCGCTAATTTAGACAGTGGCACGACGACTCTCAATACTCGAGACCACTGGGGAATACTTAAAATAACACACGAGCAATTTAAATAAAAATGGATTGTTGAAATATAATGTAATTTAGACTACAATAAAAATAAATATATAAAATAACAGTTATTGGAACTTTTGTGGATTTATTATTGTTTCCTTTTTTACCACATCCCAATCCTACCTATGGAATTCCGGATAGTTATAATTCTAATTTGACAAAATAAAATAGTATTGTTGAGACAAAAAGAAGAAGAGGAAAAAAACAATACAATTATTATTTAGACATAAAATAAAATGTTAATTAATTCTCTGAATTAGATAGTCTTTCTGAAAGTTCTAATATGAATTTTCTGATATTTGATAAAAGAAAGAAAAAATCATATGACTTTAAAGTTGAAGAGTTGGCTTGACCTCACCCATGAATTAGTCCATGCTGAAACAACACCAACTTGAGAAATTTGTTTCACTTCATTAATGTTAACTCGATCACAATTCTTAAAATACAAAAAAAAACAGTCTAGATCTTGCACATCTACTTAGCTTTCCATTTGCTACTCACACTTTACTTTACAACCATTAATTTACTTTAAAAATAAATTAAATTAAGAGCTCCACAGATTTGGTTCCATGTTAGACCAACACCGAGGAAGAAGACCCAGTCTCCTACAGAAAGTCTTCCAAAATCAAATTTAAAAATGTTCTATTCTTTACTTCTAAGTCCAAAGAGAAAACTAATATATTAAAACAAAAGATAAAATGTTGGCTATGGACTAGGGATAAAGATCAAATACAATGCAGGTTTAATATAAATATTGAAATATATGCCAATGAATGTAAACAATGTTTTTCTTAAAAGATTAAATGTTTATTTCTATCTGTCAGAGTTGAAAAGCGCGCTAGTTTGGAGTTATTTACATCTTTCCTCTTTTGCTTCTTTTTTTACAATCATGAGACCCACCACTCACTTGTTTGACAGATCTGCGCATGCGTTGAAATCAAACATGGCCGACGTTGAAAATAAATAAAACAAGAGTCAAACAAACTTCTTAATATGTTTAATAAAAGATAAGTGTTCATCCTTAAGTCAAAATTCCTTATTTAAATTATTTAAAACAATGTTATACGTTGTTCCTTCTGTCCTTTTACTTTATTAAATGGATGTAAATAGTATTATTTGTCAAGCCAGCATTACAGTGGCCGAACTTTGAAGTGCTTAATTTCAAACGAAAATAAATTGGAAACTATTCACAAAAAGTAGAAAATATAAGGAAATACATAGTAGAGTGGCAAATAACGTCACACATCTTATGAATATAACATTACAGACACATAATTTAATATACTTATATATATATCACCAGAATGTGTAAAATCCAGGCGTTCTATAAAATGCCTGGGCTTTCTATATAATGCGGAGTGATTTTGCAAAATATGAAATAAACGAGTTTTGCTGTTGTATTTCATACTTATTTTCAATCCTTTGTCTTTTTGAAGTCCCGGAATATGTTATCAATTCATTTATCCAGTTCTATGTAAGTCTTACCCCGTTTTCTTGCAGGTTCACCTAATTCCCAGGATTTAATTTGACCAGGTTAGGTTATTTTAGTATAGGGTAGTTATGTAAGGTTAGTTTAGCTATTGTTCTCGGTAATATATAAGGACTGGTTATTCTATAAATTTCCTACGAAAAGTATTAAATCCAACAGCAAAGTTAATTTATTTCATACTTTGCCAAAACCACTCTGGCATCATATAGAAAGCCTATGCATTTTATAGAATGCCTGGATTACACGTATTGCTGTTAACATATACACCAAATAATAACAATAAAGACCCATAATCACAGACGACAATCTCCTCGTTTATAGAAGAAACTGTAAATAAAGGTAAAGGTAGATCACCTTGTTGTGATGGTTTACATTGAGGTGCTCGTTGTCCTTGACGAGGTTCCAGAAGTCAAGGAAGGTGTCTTGGTCCCAACTTGGGCATTGGAGGGCCAACAGAACGGCATTGTCCCCATTAGCATCTTCTAACGTCACTACTGCACCACCACGTACCAGGAGATTCACCATCTCTCTACTAGCGTTCCTTGCCGCCCACATGAGCGGTGTAATCCTGTCCTGTAACATAACCAGGAGATTCACCACCCCTCGACTATCTGTCCTTGTCATCATTTTAAGGGATGTTATCCTGCCACGCTCTTGATTAAATAAAGGCTACAGTTATTCTAAGTAAAATAAGAGTTTAAACAGTAACGTTATGAAAATCTCCAATCCCACCTTTAAGATAATACTGACCGTATTCATTTAAAAATTGCCTTCACCCAGTTCCGTGTTATTAAAAGTTTTAGTCGTTGTTAGTTAATTTTACTTTACATCCATTACTGTTTCCAGCCTATGGCCTGGTACAGTTTCGTTAGAGGGACCCGCCTCGGTGGCGTAGTTGGCTAACGCGCTTGTCTTGTTGAGCTCGACTGCTGAGGACGGGGAGATCGAGGTTCGAATCTCGGTCGGGTGAACTGGGGGTGGTTTTTCCTAAATGGTTTTCCACTCTCCTCCACACAAACGCGGGTTCACTTCCTAAAATTCAACCTTCCCAATTTCTAATCCATTAGCGTAATTAGTACTTAAAGTGTATAACCCAAATGGGTAGTAAGACGCGGTGCTAAATATTATTATTAGTTTCGTTAGTTAATACTAGCACTAAAACGTATATATACTAGAAACCTAACTGCTCAGTGCCCCTAATAAGAATTGTGCTGCAATCAGCACAACTTCGCTGTGGCACTAATGGTCTCAATCACGGGTGCTCATAATGGCCAAGGGATAATGGCGTATTTTGATTTGCTGTGTGAAAGCTTCTTCCCTTTTTAATAGGCCATTTTATATTTACTTTCAGTAACATTAACTTTTGTTACAGAACATTAGACTTACTCTCAATATATTTGATAGCCCAAGAAGTATTTTCGCAGGCCCTAGGCACTTTTCCGGTGTATCCGATATTTTTACTCATTTTTATACTAATTTCATCGTTTGCAGGCACAAAAAACAATGAATGAATCTTGAAAACACTCACTAATTTTAATGCATCATGAATGTTTCTAAACTTCTGTTGACACAATATCCTGGGTCCACCAATGGTTCATGATAAGTGCACTACTATGTCTGTGATTGTATCAGTGAGGCTGTTGAGAAACGTATAGCAACTACTATGTCTGTGATTGTATCAATGAGGCTGTTGATAAACGTATAACAACTACTTTGTATCAGTGAGGTTGTTGAGAAACGTATAACAACTACTTTGTATCAATGAGGTTGTTGAGAAACGTATAGCAACTACCGTGTCTATGATTGTATCAGTGAGGTTGTTGAGAAACGTATAGCAACTACTTTGTATCAGTGAGGTTGTGGAGAAACGTATAGCAACTACCGTGTCTATGATTGTATCAGTGAGGTTGTTGAGAAACGTATAGCAACTACTATGTCTGTGATTGTATCAATGAGGCTGTTGATAAACGTATAACAACTACTTTGTATCAGTGAGGTTGTGGAGAAACGTATAGCAACTACTATGTCTGTGATTGTATCAATGAGGCTGTTGATAAACGTATAACAACTACTTTGTATCAATGAGGTTGTTGGAGAAACGTATAGCAACTACCGTGTCTGTGATTGTATCAGTGAGGCTGTTGAGAAACGTATAGCAACTACTGTGTCTGTGATTGCATCAGTGAGGCTGTTGTATAGCAACTACTTGAGTGGCGGCTCGTGTATAAGCACTGCGGAACTGCAGCACCCCCTATTTACACTTGATATTATCGATAACATTTAATATAATGAGTCCTTTTTTCTTTAATTCTTTCTTTATTTTTGTAGTACAATATATATTCCTTAAGCTTAATGTCAGTACTCCAGTAGCCATCCTCCAGTTTATAAAAAATATACTAAAATCTTTGTATGGAACTGTGCGCTTCACAGTTCCAACGACGTGGTGTTTGACTGTTGTGCGCATGCGCACATAGGAGGAGGTTGGGTAAGGCGGGACTGCCAGGATGAGATAGCACTGTTGATCTCGCAGTGCCGGCTCTGATGTGATGGTGGAAGGAAGTATATTTTTACTCAGTGTGTTTTGTGCTTAAAAACTGTGTACCATATTCTTGAATGTAATAAAGTGTAGAAGAGTTAGAATTAGATTATTATTCTGCTTCCAGCATTTCTATTTGATACATTTTTTTCGGTTATTTTATTTAACAGAAAGACTAAATGCGCTTGTAGTACTTTTAATGGAGAAAAATTTCCTCATTTGTCATCCAGAGATCAAGGAAAAATTTATTGAACTTTTTGCGCAAATTAAAACAAGAATAATGGATTTCATTTTTAAATGAATAGAACAGTTTGAACTGTAACAGTTTAAGTTAAAGTAAGTAAAAAAGTTTTTTTGTTAAGATTTTATCTAGTTCTTGAATACATTTTTTTTATACATGTTTTTTTTTCCTTTTACACAATTTTAAAACAAAGGCTAAACATTTTCGGGAGCAGCACCCCCACTAATTTTAGCTACGAGCCGCCACTTAACTACTGTGTTTGTGATTGTATAAGTGACGTTTTTGAGAAACGTGATTACTTGAATGATTGTTTTAGTAATTCAAATGTCAAAATAAATATTTTGGATTAAAATTTGCTTGTTTTGTTTTCCTTGTGTAGTTTTTTCAGGTGAAATATTGTAGGTCTTAAAAGGTTTGTAGGCTCTAGGCACTGTGCCTAGTCAGCCTAATGAATAAAGTGGCCCTAATTAAACTTGAATTGTCAGTTTTCTTGGCTATCAGGGGTACCAATTGGGTAGAATATAGTTTGATTTAAATTATATGGGTATCAAATAACTTTATTTAAATAAATCTTTCAAATATACTGTATGTATGAGTGATTTATTTGTACATATAATATAAGAATAACTATCTCAAAATAGGTATAGGGTGTAATGAGGTGTACTGGACATACTTATCTCAAGATAAGGATAGGGTGTAATGAGGTGGACTGGATAGATTAATATTTAATAATATTTAGCACCGCGTCTTACTACCCGTTCGGGTTATACGCTTTAAGTACTAATTACGCTAATGGATTAGGAATTGGGAAGGTTGAATTAAAGGAAGTGAACCCGCATTTGTGTGGAGGGAGAGTGGAAAACCATTTAGGAAAAATCACCCCCAGTTCACCTGACCGAGATTCGAACCTCGATCTCCCCGTCCTCAGCAGTCGAGCTCAACACGACAAGCGCGTTAACCAACTACGCCATCGAGTCGGGTGACTGGATAGAGCTAACTCAAGATAGAGATAGGTTGTAATAAGGTGAACTGGATGGAACTTGTTAAAATTGGGATGGATTTTAATGTGGTGGAATGGATATAACTAACTCAAGATTGGGATAGGGTGTAATGAGGTGAACTGAATAGAACTTGCTAAAATTCGGATGGATTTTAATGGGTTGGAATGGATATAACTAACTCAAGATAGAGATAGGTTGTAATAAGGTGAACTGGATAGAACTTGTTAAAATTGGGATGGATTTTAATGTGGTGGAATGGATATAACTAACTCAAGATAGGGATAGGGCAGCTGTATGATCCAGCAGTATTATATCGCTTCACATTGGGATTTGATGGTTCGGATCCAGGGAAGGGCAGTGGTTGGTGCATTTCTAGCCTTGAGACTTTTTTTATATAGTTAAAATACTTGCAAAATAGTACAAGTGAAAAACTAGCAGCACATAAATGGGACATCCGGGAGATATCCTTTAATTTTATTATTTTAAGGTATTTAGTCCACTCATTATTATTCTCAAGCTCTATTTTAGATTGAGATTTATTATTTTGGTTGCGTATAACACGATTACATTTTTTTAATTTAGCTATGTATGAAAGTTTTAGTTTGCATTCCCTCTCCCCTCTGAAGGGAATACTGGCTTCTGGCAATACCATCCCTGACTTCATTTCCTCCAAACCCCTCCTTCTCACCTCCCCGCATGCGTCGATGTTGTGCCCGTCCTTCAGCAACTTCTTGACGACATCGAACTTTCCTAGAGCCACAGCAGCCAGCAGAGCCGTCACGTCTGTCTGAAACAACAGGGGAGAGGAAATCAGGTCCACAGACTGACCACAGTACACCACGGTTATCGCGACTGACCACGACAAGGGGTAGGTTCAGTTACGACCGGATGCACTGCAGACTATTTTGAAACAAGAGAACGTTACATCCTCCATGCAGTTATACAGCTGCTGTGGCATTGCCATTGTCGATAATGATGTAATAATATTTGGGGTTTAGGGCTTAATGGGGTATGGGAGGGAACGCGAGCTAAGGTTAGTATTTCTGCAATTTTAAGAACTTTTTTTTATCGCCGCGTTTTGGTGGCCTGGTGGTCTAGGGGTAAGGTGTCAGACTTCTATGCTGGGGGTCCGGGGTTCAATCCTCGGTCCAAGCACAGATTTATCTGATTGTCAAACCCTTCCTTCACCTCTGACAAGACGTCTAATAATCACAACTTGTGAATGTGTGGAATGTCAGGCCTCCACCGTGGTTCGGATCCCACGTTAAACTGTAGGTCCTCCATTTTATCTCACAACCCTACCATTACATGTTAGCGTAAGTGCGTATACCCCGAACGGGTAGTAAGACGCGGTGCTAATAATAATTCTAATTCTAATAATAATAATTCTAATAATAATAATACCGCGTCTTACTACCTGTTCAGGTCATACACATTCATGATAATTACTCTACTACGGTAAGGATGAGGAAGGAAGCATTTTAGAGATAATCTACCCACATTTGCATGGCCACCCTCAATAGGCCCAACCGGGATTCTAACCCCGATCTCCTCGTCTTCAGCAAGCCAGTCTAATTAGCTCTAGGCCAGAGTTTCCCAAACTTTTTTAATGGCGTACCACCCCAAAAATTTCCGTAATTTGGTTTACCTCAACCTGTGCCAGTTGCCCCCTAACCCCCGGGTATTTTAATTGGCCGGTACCCTCCCCCGCTTGATCTCCCAGTTGTCGCCTGGGACCATGTTTTCAGAGCCCCTAGGACATCAGGGTGAGGTGAGCATCCCCCTATCCACCGCCTGAGGAGGCGCCCTATCCAAGTTGGCAGCTCAGTTTAATATGTAGCAAAACCACTAATTTTCTTGTATTGAACTGGGAATTAAACAAGCTTTCATTGATATTGTAGTTATAGATTCATTAATGACTTAAAAAAAAGGATGGTTACTGTAAAAAAGTTGACACTGTCCTTCAGAATTTTTAATTTGATCTTAACTTTAAGCCTTTATTTTCTCAAATGTATGATATTGTCACTTACACCCCTTTGCTTCTGAACGCCTCAATGGTCCTTGCTTTACCTATTGGAGTTATATTTGCCATATAGTTATTCGTTTTGTTATACCTACTTTAGGACCTATATTTACTTAAACTAACTTACATCTAGTGGTGTATTCTGCAGTTTCATTTCTGTAACTTGTAGCGATGATATATGTTAAAAATTTAGAGTAAAAATGCCTGCATTTTCGTGGAAGGAAGAGTGGTTAGCAATTTAAGAAAGATCACCTTCAGCACACCTGGCCGGACTTGGAGTCTCAACTAACCAGTCCCCGGAAATCCAGACTAGATCAACATCGATTTGTGTTTTGTTTCATGATGTTTTGAACCCGTTTATTTTAAAGCTGGTTAGAAATGTAAATATAATAATCCTACGTCTTAGTTCAGTCAGTAGCGTGTCTGTCTACTGAGCTAAAGGTCCTGGGTTCAACTCCTGGCAGAGCCAAAAAATGTATCATTGGTGAAATGTGGGTTTACCATTTCACCGTGATGAAGTCCTGAGGTAGTTTAATACAGTAATGGAAATAAACATTTTCTTATTTGTATGAATATGGTTTAAAATTCCGTTGCAGTTACCAAGTCGGTCCTGTTTAAGATCCTCTTCAAATCCTGTAATTCTCCGCTTCGGAATATCGCCGCTAGATCGTGTTCGTGGTTGTGCCCCACGGGGTAACCATCCTCTGCCCTGTTTTGATCTTTCCTCTCATCTTCTTGACGACGTTTACAATCTTTCTTCTTTTTCTCTTTTTTACCTCGTGGCATAATTCCGATAAATAAATACTAACACAAAATATATAATAAACTAATTAATAAACAATATTCAAATAAATATTTTAACAAAGATCCCCTCGAAAAAAATATGTCTGAAAAAAATAGAATCTTACTAACAAATATTCTTACAATATCCTTGGTTATTGTAGAGAAAAAAAAAGATTTGCCATTTGCGACATTCATTTGGTTTTGTCACGACAGATAAAAAATATCTAGAAACAAACATTAGTTTTTGTATGGCCAAAGATGTTACAAAAATATCAAATATATAACTAAATGAGTCACTTTAATCTAGGAGTAACAAAGAAGCCTGGTTCACACCATCCTGAATTTAAGTCATTTCTCCCTGCAACCACTCAACACGCGTTTATTCTACAAGTAAAATAACCGAAACTAAATAAGTGTTAACCTCTTGAGGCACGTAAGTTGGAAGAAAATTCCAGTAAGGTGCGTATAATTGCCGTTTTTTATGACAAAAAACTCTATTTCTGTTCAAAATAAATAAAATAGTGCTGCGATAGATATGTTAAGTTTAATTCTCTACGCATAATAATATCAACAGTTCATGAATGTTGTTCGCGGGCATCGCGATATTTGCCCAGAAACTTTTTGAACTAAGACAAAAAGTCCTGGTCAAACTATGCAATATTTTATTTAAACGTTTATCAAAATGTTTGTTGTCATAAAGACCGTCGCGCTCCTTTCCATACCGCAATAACTGTTCATGATGGAGTATATAATCTAAGAACGATTACTTATTTCAATCAAATTATTCAAACTGTGAAATATTTTACTGTGAAAATTAATAAATCGTATTAGCCTTAATTTCTGATTTTATGGTGTAGCACAAAATAATTAAAATCTTACTGACGCACTAATAAGATAATAATTTTAAAAATGGACTTTTAAAATAAGTGTAAAAAGAAACGTAATCCAATCCTTGCTTTCCTATTTCTTAATGCGAAAGGTACATACTAAGACGATACGCAGGGTACCCGTCATTTGGCCTAAAAGGCATTTGGCCTAAAGTGTAGGCTAAACGCCTTTAGGCCAAATGCCTTTAGGCCAAATGCCT
>JBCFYV010011164.1:7508444-7558926 GCA_039000515.1 Timema cristinae | reverse complement strand
AGGGGATTACGACTTTTTCCCTTATATCTTTTAAGTACACTACTAGTTCAACCAATTTTAAAAAATCCAATAACATTTCACAGTCTATTTGCAAAAAAATTTTAGACACTACCAATTTAATACCTGAATTACAAACGGGGGCCACGAGCAGAACATTCGCCAACGGTCAATCTACAATGATCAAACATGATAAAACTTAATTTTAAAGGGGAAATTCCCGCAATGGCCTTTTTCGCTTGTGAAATCTTTTTGTGGGGGTAGGCCCATCATTTCTCTATCGTGGCTTTTGATAAAATCTATGTGCCCGAACGTTCCCGGCATTCATTGCAAAAATTTACTATAATCCACTATCATAAAACCATTCACCTTTTAGCAAGTCTGAATTTTTTTATATCTAGGCTGATAGATAGTGCTACAACAATGCTATCAAAAAATTTAGACTGAATAATAATTGTTAGAAAAAATGAATAGCGAAAACTTTTGGGCGCGTAACCTGGTGCCGAGTCCCGGGGCCAATCGGTTACTATGAAAAACGCGCGTCAGAGAATTTGTTAAGATGAAAAAAGTCTAACCGGAATTTTATGATTACAAAAAATTTTGCACTTATTTTCCTTTAAAAATATTCTTTCAATTTTTCCGCGCTGGGGAAAGAAAAAATCGGGAAATTTAAAAAAGTACGAAAATTAAAAATTTTTACATCATTTTCGAAAATTTTCGCATTTTTTTCCCCAAAAGTGGAAGGAAGATATTATTGATTAATCAAAATTTTCTACGTAGTGTCTGAAACATATCCAAAACCTTTTCCGCACTAGCGGAAAAAAATTTCCCAAAAAACAAGTTTTTTAGCTCCGCCCACTCATACAATAGGTTATTTTGCTGTAAAAAGAATGTTTCTTTTTTCTGTATTTCAACTTCAAAAAGAAGGGGCTATTATCCCCTTCTATCGAAGCTAAATACATCTTAAACTCTAGCTTAAACATTAACGTGAAAAAAAGGACAACAATGTAATAGCACGACTTATTTTAGAATTTAACATTGTTTTTTGCAAAGGACTCTTAAACTCTTCTAATCCCCTTTAACATTTAAAAATTTAAATTTTAAGGGAAAGAAAAAAAAAATCTGTCAACATGTCAAAATTATAAAAAAAAACAAAAAATACGAAAATTTTAAAAACCTTTTGAACCTAAAATTATTTAACGGTTCGGGGCCTTCAGAATGTGTTTTGGGGTTCGGGTTCCCGATTCTGGTTCCTTAAAAATAAATGCTAATTTCGAAGGGTTATTTTTTCTTTTCCCCAGTTGCTTCCGGGTAATTAGTACTTAAAACCCTAAGGGGTAAGACGGGGGTGCTAAATAATAATTAATCTTTCCCATCATCGTACTTTTTAAAAGCCTGTTTAAGTTATTAAACCATAAGTGAAATTGGACTAAATTTCTCGGCTGGATTGTCGGTAAGGTGGTTTTTTTTTTAAAAAAATTTTTCCACACACAAATTGGGTACATACTCTGAATTTTGCCTTCTTCATCCTTACCCTTTAATGCACTAAATTTCCCCCTGAAACTTGCTTGCATGCTAGGGTCGCGTCACTCTGCAATAAAAATATAGTGGGACAGGGGGGGGAAGGGAAAATTTTTTTTTAAATTTTAATTTATTTTTGGAATTTAAAATGTTTTTTTAAAATAAAAATGGGGACTTTTTTTTTTGCCAAGAAGTTAGGACATTTAAAGTTATTATTTAGACAGATTTTAAAAGATAAACACACCAAAAATTATAAATAAGGAGGGGAAAAACCAAACCCCCCTCCCCCCCCCCCCCCCCCCCGCTCATTCTCTGTGCCTGATCTAAAACTATTTTGGGCCACATGCAAAAAGTATAAATGCCTATAAAATAAACTAATAAAGAGTAAGATTTTTAATTGTTAACTACAGGGTTAGTTTTTTTCCATTACCCTTTACTGTATCTTAAAGTTTCCCACACCACGTTCATTTCTGCTTGATGCCAAAACTGCTTTCCCCCACTTCGTAACTGCAAATTTTTTACTCGCCAGCTTCTTTCAAGTGAAGCTTTGGGTGAAAAACTTGTATGTCACATTTTTCATTGTGATGTTAGTAAGGAACATGTGCTTAAAAGTTTAATCTCCCTTTTTTGGTGAAAAGTTGGCTATTTTTTTTCGTTGAAAATTAAGCACTTCTTAAATTCTGATAGATAGAAAAATTTTTAATTCTTTAAGAAAACATTGTTCACTTTTTCATTGTGATGTTTTTCAATATTTATTTTAAACCGCTTGTATTTGTTTTAAAATCCTTAGTCCATAACCGACTTTTTATCTTTTAGTTTAATATATTAGTTTTCTCTTGGACTGGAAAAAAACAAATATAACTTTTTTAAATTTTTTTTGAAAATTTTCTGTAGGGACTGGGTCTTCTTCCTGGGTTTTGGTCTAAATGGACCCAAATCTTGGAGCTCTTAAAATTTAAATTTTTTTTTAAATTAAATTAATGTTTTAAAGTAAAGTGCTAGTAGCAAATGGAAAAATTAAGTAGATGTCAAAAATTGTGTTAAAAATAAGGCGAGTTAACATTTAAAGAAGTGAAAAAAAATTTTAAGTGGTGTTGGTTTTAGCCCGGGCTAATTCAGGGGGAGGGGCAAAGGGCCCAAATCTTTCCCAAATTTAAAGTATAGATTTTTTTTTATCAAATATCAAATTTATGTAAGAATTTTTTGAAAGACTATCTAATTCAGAGAATTAATTAACACTTTATTTTTTGTCTAAATAATAATTGTTTTGATTTTTTTTTTCTTCTTTTTTTCTCAACAATACTATTTTTTTTTTGTCAAATTGAATTTTAACAACGGTTTCCCTAGGTGGGTTGGGTGTGGTAAAAAAAAACAATAATATAACCAAAAAGTTCCCAAAAATTGTTATTTTATCATTTATTTTTATTGTAGCTAAAATTTCATTATATTTCAACAATCCATTTTATTTTATTTTCTCGTTTACTTTAAGTATTACCCAGTGGTCTGAATATTGGAGTCGTCGGCCACTGTCTGAATTACCGAGGGAATTCTTTTTTTTTTTATTACTATTTTTTTTCCAGATCCTTTTATGGCGCCCAACAAATAGACAATTTTTAACATATGACATTAAAACTGTTGTTTTTGTAAAAAAATTTCAAAGACAGATACAGAAAACAAAAATTTTTAAATTTTTTTTTAAAAACTAAATTATTTTTTCATTAAATCTACAATCTAATGTTTATCAGGCAGGGAAAGGGCATCGGTCGACCGCGCTCAAATCGCAACAAGATGGGAACTATTCCATTACGGGAGGAATACCCTGAAAGGTCTTTTTTTTACCAATTCCTACTATAAATAGATTATGGTAGGGAAAAAGGCCTTTTAGAAGTCAATTCCCCGTAACAGACAATATATGAGCTTAGCCTCTCAACAGGATGGAAACCCCAAAACTCTTGACTTTCGGAAATGTATAAGCGTGGGGAAAACCCCTTACCAAATAAATCTTTAAAAAACTATGCTCTTTAAAAATTAATTTTTTTTCCGACAAATTTTATCTAATTTGCCCTTACCATAAAAAATTGATTTAAAAAAAAAAAAAACACTTAAAATTTATTTTAACAGCCCCCTCCAGCCCCTTTGTAAAAAAACTGGGGCCCCCCAAAACCCTTTTGGTAATTTTAAAGGGTGGCCATAAAGTTAAAATAAAATTAAATAGTTAGATGAGAACATAAATTCTATTTGGGGCTTTTTTTAAAAAAATTTTTTCCCCCAGAAGGGGGATACACAACAAGGTTTTTAAGGAAAGGTTGAATTAAAAACAAAAGTACGATAGAAACGATGATGATCACGGAAATTTTTATAAACTTTCAAGTCAAATTTGTTTACGGGGGATGACTCGAATTTTCCAATCAGGGAACTGAAGGTGGTTTTTAAGTAAAGGTTTTCTAACACCCCCGCAAATTTTAGGAAAATTTTATTTAGTTATATTATAAATTTCACACATATCGGTTATACAGGATGGCCCACGGAAAAATAGCCCGCCTCCTATATCCAGCAGGCTCCTCACTCTGAATTGGGGGGTCAATCCCCTTTCCAAACCCTTATAGTGACATGAAGAACGAGTGAATAAAGCTTTAGACAAAGCAGTTCACTTGCTCATTCTTCATGTCACAATAGAGTGGAAGGGGATTGACCTCCCCCAAATTTCAGAGTGAGGCAGCTCCGGATAGGAGGCGGCCTACTTTTCCATGGGCCACCTGTATATGTATATAACCATGGGTAGAAAAGACTATGATAAAAAAATAATCTCCAAATAAGTCATGGAAGTAGCCAATGTTCACACTAAAACCCTTTGTCTCTAGTTTCGTTCCCCAACATTTCTAAAGGGGTAAGCCCTATGCTGGGATATGCCACTGCCGAAGGTGGACCCTACTGGCTGATATTTCCACCAGCCTCCATTGTCTCCCAATACACCCTATCATTAATCAAACCTAGGCCAACAGTTGAGCACGTACTAACACCTAGCTATCTCTCTGTCTGGTGATCCGCCTCGATGGCGTAGTTAGCTAACGCGCAAAGTTCGTGTTGAGATAGACTGCCGAGGACGGGGAGATCGAGTTTGAAACTCTGTTGGGTGAACTGGGGTAATTTTTCCTAAAAGGGTTTTCCACTCTCCCTCCATGAAAATGCTGCTCACTTCAAACATATTAAACTTTTTCAATTCCAAACTCAAAAGCGTAATTAGTACATCAGCGTATAACCCAAACGGGTAGTAATACGCGGTGCTAAAAGAAAAAAAGCTCTGTCAGATTTTTATAATTATATGTATGCCCCAAACCCACCCGCCTCGGTGGCGTAGTTGGCTAACGCGCTAGCCGTGTTGAGCTCGACCGCTGAGAACGGCAGATCGAGGTTCGAATCTCGGTCGGGTAGAATGATTTTTTTTTTTCCCAAATGGTTTTCCATTCTCCCTCCACACAAATGCGGGTTCACTTCCTCTAATTCACCCTCTCCAATTCCTAATCCATTAACGTAATTAGTACTTAAAGCGTTAACCCCAACGGGTAGTAAAACACGGTACTAAATAATGAAAAATATTGTCACAACCCTGAGCAATGTTGGGATGTTTGTTTTGATTTACAAATTTCTTTCTTGGACCCTCGTGACTGAAAGCGCGGGCTTATCGAATATGATGAAACGAATAAGTTTTCGGCCAATCTGGCGAGGGCCGCGAGCGCGTGATTACAATAGCCTTGAAGTTGTTGATGGGAGGCAAATTTGAATCTTGCCAGTGAACTGGGGGGTTTTTTCTCATTTTCTCTCCACGCAAAATAGGATTCTTATTTTAAAAATACCTACTTTGATTAGTATTGAATTTTTTAAAACATATCAGTTTTCATATTAAGGTTTAGTTTTTAAACCAATTAAAAAATTGCCGTTAGTAGCAATGTCCCAAAACCCTACGATTAAAAAAATGTCAAAATGAAATTTTTCCAACTAATGAACCAACGTAAAAAATATTCCCTGCGCCTTAAAAAGACTGTATCGGGTCTCGTGCCTTTAAAGAAAAAAAAACCGGTTCATTTTTCAGGCGCGCGCTCAAATCGCCCTCTTGCCACCTCGCATTACAACAATCACTCAAGCAATCGTCCCCAGGGTCCGAGTTCGAGTTCTGTGGGTGGTCGCTAGCCGTGTCATCTTTCCCTTTAACCCTAAGTCTTTATGAATAATCTAGTTCTTCCCCCAAACGCCCCAATTCTTAATTTTTTTATTTCTTTAACATCACCCTACCAACACTTTAGCGTAATGCTAAAAACCCGAAGGGTATAAACGCGGTGCAAAATAATAATAAAATAAAACATTTTGTAATATCTCTTTACTTACATTAAACCAAAATTCGTAACCCCCGTATTATTTAAAACCCACAATACCTTGCCGCGACCTAACCCCTCCCACAGCTATCATGACAAACAAGCCCCGGGAAGGGGGGCGGGGTCGGGACAAATATTTTATTTTAATCGGTTTTTATACCCGTTCAGTTAAAGCTTTAAGAAAAGGGTTAATTTTAAAAAAGTGACCCTATTTGCGGGGAGGGGGGTGGAAACCCTTTTGGGGGGAAACCCTCCGTAAAACCCCTAAATCTACCCGTAATCACATTAGTTCTGTAGATTTCACGTTAGACCATAAGGCCACCGCATGGTTATGTGATTATATATATATATTTGTGTGTGTGTGTGTGTGTGTGTGTGTAATTATTGTCTAAAAATATTTTATATCTTAGAAAGTCTTTTAAAAAATTTACTTTATATCAAAATTTTATGACCCAGGATTTTAAGGTGTTTTTTTAAATGTTAGACATTTTTAAAATCCCATATTTCACAGATTGTCTAAGTTAAAACACCAGAGAACTAATGAAAACAATACACTTTACTTTTATCTAAGGTAATTTAAGAGATTTTTGAGACATGTTTTTTAAAAAACCCAAAAAAAATGACCAAAAGGGGAAACGGGAAGGTTTACTAACAATAATCAGTCAGTCGCTCCCGCTTTGGTTTTTGCCCCGTTTATCACATCAGGGTGTTTAGTTTTTTGGCTGTAAGTCCCCAATCCAAGCACCCCCCTTTTGGGAAACAGTGTAACCAACTGTTCAACAATTTGGGGAGCATGCGCACTGAGTTTATTTTTTATAAAAAGATGGCTTGTACCGTATTTGCGCCTTGAGAAAAGGGAATTTTTAGGGGTGCCCACGTATATCTTTGTTTTTAACCCCAAAGTCGCAAAATGGCAAGTAGTAATTTATTATTTTTTTATTTTAAATAAACATTATTTTTTTTTAAACCCTTGTTAACAAGTATTTATTGATTACTTGGGCATTGGACTGAGTGTTACACAAATTTTGAAAGATTGTGAACATAATATTCTCCTGATGCTGGCCTATACTCTTTTAAAATATAGCTTCCTTTTTTTTTTTATTTTTGTCGTTTAACACAATTTTATTAAAGGGAAGGGATGAGAAGGGGAGCTTTCTATAAATTTCGCCCCCAATACAAGACGATATTAGCTACGAAAGGTCAAACTGGCGCCCCTCTCGCTTTGCAGACGACCACGCCCGGGGCAAGTTTGACGGGACTAAAGAAGGGTACATTTTTTTAAAAATTTTACCCACCTAATTTTTGACTAAACCCCTGGTGAGGGGGGAAAATTTTTGTTCAATTTTTGTTGGTTCTCTTTTTCCCTTTTCCCCCCTAAATTTTGATATTGATGGTATAAGAGGAAATTCAATTAAGTCCATAACCGCAATTCTTAAAACCGGGGGGGAGGGGGGGGAAGGTTTTTTGTGGAGGCCTCAAAAAATAAATAAAAAGTTATTTTTTTATTACTAAAGTAAAATTTAAATTTTACTTTTGGAAAAAAGAATTTGATGATGTAAGCATGTAAATACAGTAACTCTCGATTTCCCCGGGGGAATGAAGGGGAGGGGGGCACGAAAAGAAATCACGGGTAGAAAAAAAAAATCCCCATCTTTTTACCATCCCATTCAAAATTCTACTCTTTGTTTCTATTTTTTATGTGAAAAGGGGTTTTTTCCCCAAAGGAAAAAATTAATATGTTATAAAATAGGGGGCCACGATTAAAAAAAAGTTATGAACCATTGTCAAAACCCCGCAGGGTAATAAGCGTCTTGTAAGAAGTAAACTACACCTGGACACTTTTAGACCTGCAATACCTGTTTTACCGTTTGACGGGAAATCCCCGGGTTTTAATTCGCTTTCCCCCCAGTAGGGAGGATGGTATAGTACATTTTTTCTCTTTTCCCCCCTTCCCATGCTCCAAGCAGTAATGCCATTTTGGGGCATCCCCCATATTTACATAAAAGGGGGGGATGTTACGGTGGAATTGAGAATAAATCACCCGCATTTTGTGGAAGGGAAAAGGGAACCCATTTTTTTGAAAAACCACTTGCACCGGAATTCTAATCCAATTTTTCCCTCACAGACATCCTGTCCTCAGGGGGTCCGGTTTGATTTCCCGGGGTGGCCCCAAAAAAAATCACCGGGAAATTGGGATTCCCCCTTTCAAAATGATGTTGGGGGGGTTTGTTTGTACAGAAAGCCACATGAAATACCCAAAATAAAAATTAACTTTTTTGGGGTTGCGTTTCTGATCAAAAGGCCGATATCTAACTAAGCTAAGCCAGGGTCCCTTTTTTTCACCCCCGAATTAAGTGTGGTTTCTCCTGGTCTGCCCATGAACTTTATTATGGTGCTTCTAAAAAATGTCTTGTTTGAGTTCGGGTATAGTATAAGGAAGAAAAAAATTCTGCCTTAGCAGTTGGTTTTGAAAGATGAAGAAAATTTTAGGAGGTGGGGTTTGACTTTTAAATTTAACGCTTCCATTTTAATACAAACACATTTTTAAATAAAAAACATAATTTTAAATTATTCTTAAAACCTCAAAAACAAACTGAAAAAAAAAATTTTCGACACTTCTTTAATTCACAAGAAGTTACTTTTCATATCAATTTTTAATGGGGCCCAAAATTCCCTTGTCATCAAAATGGGAAATGTTAAAAAAAAATTAAATCCCTAGATATAAAATTTATAAGGGTTTTAATTTTTTTTTTAAGAAAAGAGGGAAAAAAATTATTGAGAAAAAGGTTTTAAATTTTAATTATTAATAAAAGATCTATAATAATATTCAAAACGCCTAAAGCCAATAAAAAAAGGGAACTAATTAAAAATTAAAAGAAATAAGAAATATTAAATAAAAGGGAAAAATTTAAAAGACAGCAAAAAATTTAATTAACAAAAAACATATTGATTTTTATAAAAAATTGAATGAAAATTGATAAAAACAAGTTGAATATAATATAAAATTACATCTGGATGAAAATGTTAACAACAGAATACTGTAAGCCTAAAATAAAAGAAAACTTTATAACTTTTAAACCATTAAAGAGTGAAATAAAACATAAAAGAACAATAGAGTTAAAAAAAAGAAAACAATTAAAATTAGATAATACAATACACACAAAACCACATATCAAAGGTTCAATTTAAATTTTTAAAACATTCAAAAAAAGATATATTAGTCACAAAAGTTTAAAAATTAAAATTAAGGGAAAATTTAGCTTTTTCCCTCGCGGCTTTGCCCCCAAATAATTGTAATATCTTTTTTTATTTAACTAAAAATTTTTGGTCTAAACAAACTTTATTTTTTTAAAATATCTATGATTTTTCTCAGTTCTAGCTGTAAATAATTTGGCCGTATTTTAATTTTATTTTAAAAATAATTCAAATAAAAGAGATATATTTTATTTAATTATCAATTATCCTTTTTTTTTTTTTATTTTTACCTTCTAATTTAATATAAATAAATAAATGAAATAATTTTTTTTTTAAAATAAGAAAAAAAACCCAATTTTTTATTTTTTAGTAGAAACTACGTCCCCTAATTACTATTTACTTTAATTACAAAATTTTAAAATCACAAATTCTTAAATAAAATCTTTTCAATTACTTTAATCAATATTTTTTAAATTTTTTTAAAATAAAAGGGTTTGGGAATAGTCCTATATGTTATTCCAGACATTTTACCAACGTACAAAGTTTCTTTCGAATCCGTTCAGCTGTTTTGACGTGATTGAGCACAAAAATCCAAAAAAACAAACTTTTTATTTATAATATTATAAAAGATTCAAATTGTCAAAAGAAAAGTTAAAAAAAAATTTTGCCAATGAAAGTGAAAAAGGGAAAAAAAGGGGAAAAATGTTTAAAAAAGGGTTTGAAAAATTAATTATACCGAAAATTATGTAAATAGGGGATAAATTGGGTAATAAAAAGTTTTTGAATAATAAAAGTTCCCTTTGCTGATATTTTTTTTCCACAAATAAAACGCAAAAGAAACGATGGGTACGCGGGATCTTTGATAAATTATAAATAATTGAGCAGGGTGTAAAAAAAAAATTGTTTACCCGCTCAATGTTTTTAGGGATAGTGGGGGATGAAATTTGGGGAAATTACCCAATTTTTTTGGGTAGATAGGAAAAAACCACTTAGGGAAAACCACCCTTGCACACCCAAAAGGGATTCGACCCCCAAAAACCCCCGTCACGGGAATCCAGTCCCTTGCGAAGAAACGCCTTCTTTGTTCATAAAAATAGACACTGTATTATTTATGACTTTATATGAATTTGTAATTTTATTGTCGAACCGGGCAGCAAATATTTGTTTAGACCATATGACCTCCGGTTGCCAACCCCTGCCCCTTGAGTTCGCACCAAAGGGGGCTATTGTATTTTTTTGTTTTACAAAATTTCTTTTTTAATTTAAAAATTAAACCACAACCCTAATTATTTTTTTTAAAAAATTTAAAAATTTGCTTGTTTTTGGTGTTTAAAGTTTTATTGCTTCCTTTTGGGGACTTCGCTAGAACCCCCACAAACAGCCCAAACCCCCCCCCCCCCCCCTCTTCAAAAATTTGTTTTTAAATTTTTAGGGGCAAACACACAAATTCCTGTCAGTGACTTTTTTTAACCCCAAAGGGTAGCGTGCGTTTCTGTTAGGTGTTCTCTACTTTGATCTGCTAGGGGACTGCAGCGGGGTTTTTTGGTTACGTGATCTGCTAGCGTGTTCTATACGTGTTCGTAGCGGTTCTGCTAGCGTTTTCTGAACGTGCTCTACTACGGGGGTTGCTAGCGTCTGGGCTCTGACCCAAGAGATGTTTAATAATTCCAATTTATCTTTCTCTTTCCTCCAATGCATTGCACTTCCTGTTTTAAAATATCGCCTTGGTGTTAAGAAATATAAAAACAATTTACTACCGTTGGGTGAGGATGGTCGGGGCTTGGACTTACTAACCTGAAGACGGGGAGTTCAGGTTGATCGTGAGGGTGTTTGGGTTGGGGGTTCCTAAATTTTTTTTCCCCACCTCCCAAACGCAAAATTAGGGTACATTTCCTAAAAATTCAACCTTCCTAACCCATAATTTTTAATACCCCGTATTTTTAATACTTTAAAGGTTTCTATTCCGTATATCTTCTAAATTTTATTTTTTCATAAATACTAACTACACAACAATTTTGAAAAACCCAAAAAAAACGAAATAAAATCAAAATTTAGCTCACAACATAACCCCTTAGAAAAGCAAACATATCCCCACTTCTACCCCCTCGACGAGAGGCGAGGAACAGATTTAACCCACAAAGTGAATCAAGGGGGCCGCGTAACCCACGAGAGCCGCCAACAGGAGGAAGAGGCCTCAAAAATGAAAGAATAGGGGAATAATTTTGTTTTAAGTGCACCTAGATAGAGATGTAAAAGTTTATTTTATATAAATAAAAAATAAAGCATCTCTAATTATCATGCGAAGAGCTAAGCCGAAAGTCGTAATGAACAAAGCTCATGAAAAGTGAATCGGCACGAAGGAAATTTATTTGTAACACAAAACCCCGACCTTCTGAGATCAAGGGGAAAACAAAAAAGCCCCTCAAGAAGGATAGACAAAAGGCGACTGATCCCAAACTCCACACTTTAAAATATCTACCTCAAGCCCGTTAAATATGACTGTCACCAATGTAACAGGGTTTTTTTGGTGTTGTTAGATAAAGACGGGGAAAAAATAGCTAATTTTTCGAGAAAGATATAAAAATTTTTATATGTTTAAAAATATTCAATTGGGGAAAAACGATGGGTTTCAATGAAAAAAGGTATAAATGAGTCGGTTGAGTGAAACCCCGCCCGAAAAAATTTTCCCCCAACAATTTTGTCACTACAACAATCCTTAATCAGTATACTGCGATGATGTTATCGTATTAAAATCCAGGTTTCTGTCATCGCGTTGACTGAAGTGTCAGGTTTTCCATTAAATCATTGGTCGAATCTTTTTCTTAATGTTATCATAATCTATCAACTATCTAAAGCGTTGTAAGTACTCACGGAAAAACCACTAAACTTGGGAAGGTTTGTAATAGAAAAAATTTGAACCAAATTGGGGGAGGGAGGGGGGAAAAAACCATTTAGAAAAACCACCCCCCATTTAAACCAGGGAATTATAACCTCGACCTCTAGCCCCCCATGAATTAGCGCGTTAGTACTACGCCACCGGGGGATCACATTACATTCTTTTTTCTAAATGGGGCCAAAAAAATCGACACCATCTTTTTGAATGTACAGCTGTAACATTTTACGGTTTAAATTAATACATTCAATTTGAGATTTTGGTTATTTAAGGGGCCCTGGGTGTCATTTTTCGACAAAATTTTTCATATTGGGTTTTTTATGATTTTTTCTTGTTGCAAATTTTTTTTCTGAGTAAAAAACATTTATTTGAATTTATTTTCCATTTATTACAGCCATAACCAATTAATAGATATGATTTCCCAAAGATAGCTTGGTATAAGGTTATTAAATATGTGGTAGATGGAAACAAAAAGGGAAATTTATTTCGGGCCCCCGGAAAATTGATGCCCTTAAAAACCAAAAAAATGCACAAAAACTTATATATTAATTCCTAAAATAAAAAAATCCCTTAAAAAAAACAAATTTGCACTCAAAACCCCCGTTTTTTTTTGGGCCTCCTCAAAATACCAAGATCTCTTAAAAATCGATAAACATTTAAAATCCCAAAGTTCTTTTTTTCGTTTATGGGAATGGCGGGGGAATCCCGCAAAAGGAAAAAAAAAATTTTTTAAAAAGATTACCAAAATAAACCCTTAAAAATAATAAAATAGGGGAACATTTTTTTTCATAATGGCCCCTCTACAACCAACATACCCCCTTTCGGATCGCAATTAAAATTCCTTTAAATACAAAAAAATTTACAATAAAATTGTAAAACGAAAAAAACCAATAGGAACAAATACAAAAATGATATAAAAGAAAATTTTATTAAAAATTTTCAATAAGAATTTAAAAATTTTAACAAATATTCAAATGGGTTTATACACAGTTTTAATTGAAAATCCGTATTCATTACTATCATTTTCCCAAGCGTTGTTTTCATAGACCCAAAAAAACTTATATTATTTGATTTTTAGTAGTCCATCCATTTGGTTTTTCTTTTGGCTAACCAAGCCAACCAAGAGGGACAATGTTCATCTCCCCCCGACAAGCGGTTCCGACACCGTTGGGTTTTTGCGTAACTATTGTAGACAGACAAACGTTTGGCAGTTGCCATCCGACAAGGGGGTGCTTTGCTTGTAAGGGCCATTAGAGTAGAGAATTTAAAATTAAAATTTCCCTTACTCCGATTGCAATGCACATAGAAGTTCTTAAATTTTCTGGGTGTAAATAATCGGCGATTATGGGCCAGAGGTATTATACCGGAGAATTTTGGCTCTACAGCCAGGATTTTATTGAGAAAACTGAAATATGGAATATCCTGGCGATAGTCCCTCAATGTCTTCTAAGGGTTTCACGTTTACCGGCGTAATTCGGCAATTTTAACCCAAAATTTTTTTATCATACATTCTGAATTTTTGCAAAACGTTTCTCCAATTTTGCTGAAATTTCTTGAGGTTATCCTGCAGTGTTGTGATAAGAGCAATACACAGTACCTTTTCTTTTAAAATTTTTATGGTTTCGGGGAAAAAACTAAAATTTGCTAAATTTTTCCCCCATGTTCCGATTTGAGAGCATTCTTTTTCAAACTTGACATACATGGCATCTTCACTCCCAAACCCGTCACGACGTTTTCAAAAAATTTAATTTGGTCACAAAAATAAAACCGCATGGGGTCACGTTTTTCCCTCGTGTAATTATTGGGTGCGGTGGTAAAAGGGAAAGTAGGGAACCCCCGCTTCAAAACAACTTCTCAGATGGCGCTTCAAAAAACTTTTTAATGTTTGACATGTTTGTTTTTCCAAAGTTTTTTTTACCTCTTTAGCAAATCGGTGAAAAAGCACGACGCACATGTTACATTGATTATTTTAGAAAATAATGCTCTAGGGGGGTTCTGCTTTGACCCTATACGGCGCACATCGTCACAAAAAGAATAAAAAAATCGGTTTTTACCCCAAGCCACCAACAGAACATGGGTTTTCCAAACAAATTTCGATTGCGTAGGGTTGGTTTATCCAAGGATTCTGCAGTCCCAAGAGAAATTTTGCCAACGGATGCTGTTAAAGGTTTCCAAAATACTTAGTACATTTTTATTTTGATTCATCAATGGCCCCAACTGTTCCCCCCAGAACTAGTTCGTATTTTTTTATATTTTTGTATATCACGGGCTAAGAAACCGTTTATGCACTGAAAATTTTCCGGTTTTGAATGATTCGTGTGTCTTTTAAAAACTTTTTAAATTTTTTATTTACTTTTCCCAAAAGGGAATTTTGGCTGAAAATTCGCATAATACTTGATTAAAAGGGAGATGTTTTGGTTTTGAGGTTGATCTTTTTTAAAAGAAATCTTGAGTTAATTGTTTTTTTTGCTGGTTCTAAAGCGTCTTTCGATTCTATGATTTGATAACAGAAAATGTTTCTTCCCAAAATTGTCGACTCACCCACTTACAAAATAATACTTTCCCACCCGGGGAAAGACACTTTTACAAGCTCGTAACTGCTGAAATGGTAGGAATGAAATTTTTTGACTTTTTGGGATTCGCTCACTTAAGAGTAATATGAATATTGGAAAAAAAGTACGTCAATAATTTAGATATACACTTTTTAACGAAAATAATTACTCACTAAGTACATTCAAAAACTCTTGAATGTACCCCCGATTTAAATAAAGACATACATTTCCTGTTCTTTTTGGGAAAATTTCCCAAGCAGCCAAAAAATTTATTAAAATAAACAAAAAAAAATCTAAACAAAAGCACTTTTTCTTTTAAATTTCTTTCTTACTTATATGTTTTTGTCAGAAAAAATTAGGCTTTGCTCGTTGTTTTTTTTTGGCTGTACTAATAATTACTAATCAAACGAGTGCTCCAAGTAAATGGAAATAATGAATGTTACTAAAAATCACCCGTTGTTTTTAAACGACTTTTATGTAGGCCAAAAGGTTTTTAAAAATGACAAAAAAGGGCTTTATAAGCGAAAAAAACAATTTTTTTTTTTGCATAACCTTAAGATATTTCAATATGCAAAATAAAGGCCCATTTTTTCAAAAAAGGGGTTGTCATAAAATGGTTTAAAATAAAATTTAACCACAAAGATCGACTTTGCAAAAAAAAAGATACAATTCATCAATTTCCCGGGGCTATGTTTATATAAAACCCTTTCTCCTTCTATGTCTTAGCCAAGTCATGACGGTTCGGTGGTAGAAAATTTGGAATGTTTAAGTCATGTATGGGTTCACGCTAAGGATAAAAGCAGTAGCGTACGCAGGATTGCCAAGTAGGGAGGTGGCTCAAGGGGGGTTTGGGAGGAGGTTGCCCCAACTGCCGGAGTCAAAATTTGTTTACCATTATATACACCTATAAACTTTTTGGGAGTTTTTTAAATTGGTATTTGTTACTTGATCATTTAAATCTTTACTATTATAAACGTGATAATTTAATAAAATAATAAATAAATAGGCCTATATTAAAGTTGGCTTAACCGTCACATAGACCTACTGTCACAAAAACCACCATATTATTTATATTAGGTAAATGAGTTTAATGTTGTAAGCAATAATCTTATGAAGAAACACTGTCACTGAAAGAGAGGTAAGGGGTTAATCCTAATGATCAAAGAATAATATTTTCAGAGCATGAAGATATCCCACTTCCATTCCATGAAAGATAGTCCACTCGTATGAAATAAATACATTTGGTGATTAATATATATTTGATCACAATGTTTAACTGGTTATTTACCCCACACCATTTTATTTTCTCTTCAGATCTGCATAGATCTCGGAGCATTCCCAAACTATGGTAGGAGGTGCGAGCCCCTTCAATCCCCCCGTGGGTATGTTACTGAATAATCTAGAAGATTGTAAGCCATTAACAAGGCGTGGAAAGCTCATTGAGGTTGAAATTGATTTGATACAAACCTAGTAATATGGCTTTCTTTGCAATTAGGAGGAATGTTGACAGTGTTGAAACTATGAGGACATTTTTGTGGGTGACATATTTCCACAAGATTTCTACTTACGACAAGGCGCAGCATGGACTGTGATATGGACTCCTGGTGTGAATATATTATAATGTTTCCCAAATTACTGGGAAAGAATACAAGCATCATAATTCATTACCTCTGGCAGTAATGAATGTAACAGATCTTTTGATACAATGCTTACATGGCGAGACTCAAAATACGAATGAGTGTTTCAACAGCTTGTTATTGTTGTGGTTACCAAATACAGTACCTGACACAATTAAACTAGGTGTTTATGATTTGTCCTAACATTTAACTATGGCCAACCTGGTGGTCTAGGGTAAGGTGTCAGACTTCTGTGCTGGCGGCCGGGGTTCAATCCTCGGTCCCGGCACAGATTTATCTGATTTCCAAACCCTTCCTTCACCTCTGACAAGATATCTTGTGAATGTGGGGAATGCCAGGCCTCCACCGTGGTTCGGATTCCACGTTAAACTGTAGGTCCTTCATTTCATCTCACAATCACCCTACCATTACACATTAGCGTAAGTGCGTATAACCCGAACGGGTAGTAAGACGCGGTGCTAATAATAATAATAATAATAACTATGGCCAACTGGGCAAAGCAAAAGTTCTGCAAAATGTGTGTGGATCTGTTGGTGTAGATGCTGTGTTGGGACTTAAAGCTCAAGATAAAAGGTGATTTAGTGAGGCTTAAAAATTGACATCAGCATTAAGTAAAAAGGCAAGATAGAAAAGAAGGAGTTAAAAAAGGACACTTGCAGAAGAAGATCCTGATAATCCTATGTATGGAGAAGTTCAACATTGATAAATATCCCTCTAATAGATAATATATGGTGACACTAAATTTTTAAAAGCCAGATTTAACTTCACTTTTCCATTATGTATGTTTCCAGATTTAGGTACACTTATTTAAAAGAGTGTATTAAGTATTTGAATACATTTTCCAGGGCTTTGGAAGCCTACAAGTGAAATGTTAGCTTCATCATAATAACAAGGAACTCAAATATTACCACTAAAAATTTGGCTGTGATATCTTGAGTGGTTTCTGGAGATAATAATACCTGAATATTGCCAATTTAACATAATTTAATTATATTATTACAGTTTATAGTTATCATTAATTAACTCTTGATAATCTTAAGTTGCTTTTTGACCATTTGGTGTTGTGCTATCTTTTAAATTACATCACAAAAGAATTTCCAAGCCAGGTAAACCTAGTAATTTTAATATTATTTTTATGTTTGCTACTAACTATAGCTAATAATTTGTAAATATTTCATTATTTTATATTGTAAAGGCACAATACAATATAGCAATATACACTTAAATTTTTTCTCCAAAGAAGATTAGATTATCAGATCTGATATAAAGGGCCAGTTTCATAGTCAAATTTAGTACGCCTCAAGTGTGGCGCTACACTAAGTACATGACGACACCTACCTATACCAGAATGGAATGGGCCAGTTTCCTATGCGAGAATGGAATTTGACTATGAAACTGGCCCAAAGTGTGAAATTATTTCATTTTGTGGGTACTAAGTTTGACAAAATTTTCATGCTCTTTTCTAAATTGTGAGATATTATTAAAATAGACACAATATTCTTAATATAGGGAATTAAAATGCATAGGTTGATATATTGTAGTTTATCAAATCAAGAAATGATCATATTATTTCAAAACATTTCAGAAATAATTTTCATGATAAGCCACTAATGGAGTGAGACCTGCAGTAACAGCCAACAAGTCCATGTGCTTTGTTAACATTAATAGGGAGATTAAGGTTTAGGGTTTGAATACTGGCCAGGTTAGTTATAATATTTTTATTTATTTATTCGAGGTATTTAACGTACACTTTCTGAACTAACTGATTATATAAGCACATGAGAATTACCAATTTTTCCAGGAAAGTTATTTTCACGTACCTTCCAGGGTTCTCTTTGTAATGATACTGATTTGGACACCTCTGATATATTAAAAAAGTCATTGATGAAGCGCATTCTTATTTAAAGTATTGTATGTAAAATATCCTTTTAATACTTCATCCACGGAGAATCACGCGCTTTTCAGAATTAATGTCAATAGATTACACCATACAGATTATTTTTTTCTTTCAAAAATCAACTCAGTAGTGTTTACCAAAAGAGCAAGTTACGCTAGCTCCCTCTACCCAATAGGAAGCTAGCCTTCACCACACCTGTCGCCAGGACTCTTTTGATTAGTTAGTTTTGAATATATAAAGTAGTAACATAAATCTACACAGCACCTGGTATCAAAACACGCAACGTGTAATGCCACAGAAAAATAATCTGTAGTTCAACTAAAACTGATTATCTAATATTACATTTTCAGTGCCAAAGGTGAAATCATCCTAACAAATCGTGTGCAACATTGAAAGCCTTATTTATTTTATTAAAATAAAAATCAGAAGTAATAAGATCGTATAAGCGTGTGAGTGCACAGTAAGGCATACTCATGTCGTCATCGTCGTAACTTCATATAATTTTAATTGGCGCTTGATCACAGGGCTATAATACCAATATTAAACCGTATCGTAATAATTGGCGCTCGGTCATGAGGCTATAAATACCAATTATCTCATCAAATACCCAATATCAATATAATTTGCTCACAATCGCGGGGCAATTATATCATCAAAATACTGTACCACTCTAATTAATACTCGATCCTGGGGCAAATATGAGCTAATTAAACGGTCACACTTTAATCGGCACCCTTCACGGGATACGTATCGCTATAATTGGCACCCAACATGGGACAATAATTTCAAAAACATCATAATTGGCGCCCAACGAAGGGCTATAAATACCAATCATCTCATCAAATACCCAATATCACTATAATTGGCGCTCAATCACGGGGCCATTATTACCAATTATCTCATCAAATAACGATAACATCTTAGTTGGCACCCATTGTGGACGCGTATCATCTTAATTGCAGCCCAATCGCGGGGTAATAATTTCAAGAACATCATATTTTACACGCCACAAACAACATGAGATTGACGGCTTTATTTCTCTTCCTAAGAAAGTTGTGCTACAGATTTTTATCGCTCAAGAAAAATCTGTCAACCCGGCTTGGTTCGGGCCTTAAACACCGGGCCCTGAGACAAGCACGTTACTTCAAGACCACTGATGTTGACTTGTTTTAAATAGCTTCTTTCCATGCTAATGCTGCATTAAGTCATTAATATCCCTTGTGTTAAACATTCAAATGAAAAAAAGTGTGAAGTTATGTAGTAAACCTGTATTGGTATGCCTGTAGGGAAGATACATTTTTACTGGCATTGGTTTTTGATCATAAACATATTTTTATTAATATCTATTAAATGATGAAAAATTCCTATTTTAATCAACTTTGTTTAGAAGCATTTCTAATCTACATAACAGTTATATAATTTGTTTACAAAATGAGCATGAATACTTTTTTTGAATATATTGAAAATTTAGTAAATATTTGCATTATAGGCTAAATCCTTCTGATACAGAAGCTTAGTAGGGACCATGTGCATATCTTCAACCTAAATAAAGTACAGAATCAGCCATTTAATTGCATTTCCAGAACATTTTAACATGAAATATATTTGTTTGTTTTATAGAAGTACAATTATAGTGGCATTATGGCACCTGTCCTAACTCCATTCACAAACACTAGGTAAGTTGTCATATTTATTATTTAGTTATGTTTGTGAAATTGGATCCCCATTTGATTAAATATAGTTATATTTTAAAAATTAGATCTCATCAAGCCTCCATTGCAATCTAGAGTTGGCTCTCTTCCACAGAATGCTGTGTATTTGTTGTAATTTTTTTTTATCATTATGCAACAGTTCAACAGTATCCTTGATAAAGAACTTTATTTTTCGTTAATCCCTACGCATACTTTAGTAGATACTGTACTGTGCTATTTATATTGTATGACCTTGTCATCAAAAAATTGTTTGTTGCAGTGCTCAGGAGTTAAATTTGAGTATAATTCCAAAGTATGCCAAGTTCCTGAAAGATACTGGCATAAAAGCAGTCTTAGGTATGTGTTTGTCAGTAAATTATTATATAACTATGTATTTTTCTACTATTATGGCTTTCAAGGTCTTTAGAGTGTGCTCTAATGTTATCATGTTTCAAAGGTTGTGATATCAATGGAGGGGGAAAAAAACAAAAAACACTCACAGTATAAGCTTCTTTAAACTGATCTGCTAAGCTTCAAAAATGAATGAATAGTAATTATTGAACACATTTGTTGTGTAGGCCCACTCAAAATTATGGGTGCCATAAATACTTCTAAAAAGTATCCAACAAGCAAACACAATTTTATGAATGTGCCAATATTCTGAATTTTCAGTCTTTAACCAATTAGGTGCCTTTATTGATTTTACTGATAGCAATAATTTGGTTGTATGTACAGTAACCATGTAACATGAAAGATAATATTAGTTATATTGTATTACTTAAGTACATAAATAATTAATCTGATTATTGAATTGATGTTTAAAAAACTGACAAAAAAGTGTTTTTTAAACAGAAAACAAAGGTTTCTCAATTTTACCTTTAAAGGTTTTGACAGATACGCTTTTAATAAACTAGCACTTTAAAAGCACATTAAAAGTTTTAAAGCACATTTTATGAATTTACTTTTAATTGTCAAATACTGATATATTATTGTGATTATTACACATTTTAAATATTATATATTGTTGTAGTGACATTATCACAACAATAAGCCACATAATACACTCTGTTCATCCTTAAGAATGAGATCACATTGTGGCCCTGTTTTAAAATCTACCCTTTAGTACAGTCTGTCAAGGTAAATCAAGAGTACGAGGCTAATTATTTTGTCAACTATCTGCTCAGTAAATGGGACAAGTGGTGAGGGCATGTCGTTGACTGTGTCCGAGAGAAAAGCAGTGACGGCTGCGTGGGCTGAAGCGGTCAAGAGCACCAAACAGAACTTGATGGTCCAGATTGGAGGAGCCTGCCTTAAGGATGTACAAGAGATGGTTAGGGCAGATATAAGTTCACTCTACGATCCCAATAGTTAACACAGTAGCATTAAATTACTATAAAGACAACCATGTAAATAATTCAGTTTAAATAATATGATTACAGATACGGCTATAATTGTATTTAACAACTATAATAACTTGTCTCTTTAATTCATCACCATGTAAACAAGTTAAGTTTTTATAAATATAGATAAATCAATTTTTTCCAATAGGGTTGGTTGCAAAGATAATGCTGCTTACTTTGACATGAGAGGTCACAATTTGTATTGTATTGCAGTTTAATCTAAATATTAGATAAAGTATTAAGCGTATAACCCGAACGGGTAGTAAGACGCGGCGCTAAATATTATTATAGATAAAGTATTCAACATTTAAACCCCGATTTTTATATGGAAACCATTTCCAACCCCCAGCTTTGATTGAAAGTTACTATCATTTAACATTCTAGAAATTTATCATTATTATAAAGTTCATATAAAACGTTATTAAGAGCTTAAAAATACTTCCTTATGGATCAATATATAATTTTTCTTTGCATTACTAACTCAATAGACTAAGAATGTAAATACATTCTTTTTTTTTGTTACTGTGACAACATGAGTTTCCAGTTTTCAAATAATGGGTTTGCTATGAAAATGTGACTAGTAATTGTTTGTCATACAGGCTGCCCATGCAGAAAAGTTGGGAGTAGATGGCCTGCTCTGTTTACCTGAACTGTTCAACAGCCCGAGTACAGTAGACGAATTGGTCAACTACTTGTCATATGTCGCAGAAGCTGCACCCAAAACCCCGTTGCTATACTACCACAACCCCCCCTTACACAGGAGTTAGAGGTACAACTACCAATCTTCCTTTACCAACAACCAATAAAGCTCATATTTGAGTTAAATATAATATATGATTGTTAATCAGAAAATTTCCTTTGGGATTCAAGGGATTTAAAGTTTTGAAGGGCCATTTCTAAAATAATTACTCTTTTACTACTTTACTGATTTTTAATGTGCTTGTGATTTATGGGCTTCTTATATAATTATTTAGTTATATATGTATAATGTACAGTTAAATAAAAGCATTATCATGTCGCCAAAAAGTATTTACTAAACAAAGCAATAAAATGGTCTCAAGGTATTAATTTACCCTTGAAACTGAATGTGTGTTATGGATGTTTGAACCATATTTAATTTTATAGAAACGTAATAATTAATGTTAAAAATGTCTAAGCTGAAGAAAAAACAAAGCATAGCAATATGGTTAAGTTAACAGCTTTTGGTGGTATTTAACCTGGGGTACACAAAGACATTTTAGGGGGTACGTAAAGTATATATACAACTTGCATTATGCAACTTTGGGGTTTAAAGTTGATATCTGAGAGTATGTGAACAAAATGGTTGAATACCACTACATTAGTTGTTACCAAACTGTTATTTTGATAACATAACAATAGTGTGACATTTTATACACAGTGAGCATTCCAAAGTTTTTGACTGCTGCATCAAAGAAGATCCCGACATTTTCTGGGGCCAAGTATACAGACACAAACTTGGAGGAAGGGTCCCACTGTATCTTGGTAGAGGACACCACCATCTTTCTGGGCTGTGATCATGTAAGTGTTGTGCTCACAAACACAAAGGTCAGGTCTATATCAAGTTAGTGATATTGTTTTTATCGCATCTTAATACTCATTTGGGTTGTATGCAATTTATTACATTAATGTTATAAGGATGAGGAAGGTAGGATTTGAATAAAGTATACCTGCATTTGCATGAATAGAGAAAAGGAATCAAATTAAGAAAAACCACCCTTAGTACATCAGAGCAGAATTTGAGGCTCAATCTGCCTGTATTTGGTAATACAGCCTATTTTATTACAAGAGCAACGCCTTGAACCACCCTACCATTGAAGCGGGTCTAGTGATAGAAGTAGATTACTGAATATGAGTTATTCAAAAGATTAATAAAAACAGAATTATTTAGAATGGAATTACCATAGTGCCCAGAAAATAAAATTCCAGGCTTTAGAGTTAGGTATGCTACTTTTTTTGGTTTGTTAACTAGTGTGTTTAACAACATAGTTATTAACGGCTTAATGTAGTGGGTGGGGATGGTGAGTGTATTTTAGGGGAATAGCATTCACACAAACTTGAAGAGGGGATTAATCCGACAGATCTAAGCTTCAAACCTCCCCATCACAGGTGATCCAGTGTATTGCAAGCTTGAAGCCTAAGATTTAGGTTGCTTGTTTTAAGTTGTTTACCGAAATATACCTGTGTTTGAATATATACTTTCTAGTTAATTTAAATCACAAGCATCGAGTGTGTTGCAAAAATATTGGCCTATGCTACCGACAATCTAGTCTTGGAACAAAATAAATAATTGCTCTCATATAGAGGGAAAGTGCAGATTTGGACTATTCTAATATATAAATATTTATTCATGTGGAAAATGTGAAAAAATGTAAAACATAAGAAAAAGAGAAATAAGTCACACTGGATTGATAGTGTCTAGCACAAGTTAGACCCACAATGATGGTTGCATTGCCAAACGCATAACTTCTCTGCTAAACTGAATTGCCAGTAATGGGGAGTTCAGGGTTCAAATACCCGTCAGATATACTGAGGGTGTTATTTTCCTAAAAGGTTTCCAACTTTTCCTTCATGTAAATGTGGGTGTATTTCCTCTAAAACTATGCCTTCATCTTTATACCAAAAGCGCAATTAATGTATTCTTATAACTCAAATGGATACTAAGTCAACGGTAGTATAGGAGGGTAAGAGGAGGGGTAAACGAACAAATGTGAGAAATAAGTTTTTATTTCTGCATAACGCATAGCTAATGGTAAGTAGTGCAGAGCGTACAATGAACAAGTCATTAGAAAAAATATACAGTTTATAATGAAACATAGTGTTTAAAGTCTTACTCAAACTGATTGTTTTTTATTCATATAACCTCTTTGCATTACTATATAAGGTTTTTAAAAGTATTTCAATATAGGGTTTATTTGTATTTTTAAATAAAATTTAATTTTTATTTGTTTCTAATTTTGTTATTGTCATGAATATTATGGTACTGTGGATCTACTTCTTAGTTAAATAATAAAAAATTCACTATTTTATTTTTATTTTCAATCTTATACATAATCTTAATCATTGATGCTAAAGCAAAAAAATTGTTAGTAAAAAACAAGTATGGCTGTTATACGACATTTCAAATATGAACACGGAAGATAATTTCGGTCTGCTGTGTTTACTGGTATTTAGTAGTCTAAGGTTTCTACATCTCAATAAATATCAACACATTGGTTGCAAATCATTGTAATTATGGCACTGTTTTGTATGGAGGGGACCACAATTTAATCAATTTAAATTTGTTGAAAAATGACACTTGGACACAAGAATCGAAACCAAGACCTTTGGCTACAAGATTGTATTTAAAGCAAAAATTACAAAGATTTGCATCCTGTGTGTCAGTGGTGGCAGAAAGTTTTAGAGCCGGGGGGAGGAGGGGGGCGGCGAGGCAATACTAACACATATTTTGAAAAATTTGTAGTCTAAATAAGATATATCTATTTTTCAAATAATGTAGAAACATTCTTAATGAAAATAAACACTTGTCCACTAAAAGTTAAAATATGTCTTTATTACAAATTATATAATTTCACATTACACATATTTATTAAATTAATAGCCTACATATATTGAAAGAGAGTACAAGAGGCCTGGTTAACTTCCTCCAAACTGCCTTCCTCATCCCTACCCTATTAGATTAAGCCATTAATAGCCCATGTACTGATAAACATAACTAATAAAAAAAAATTAGGCCCGACAGAAAGTTCTGTAGTTGAATATACAAGACATTATTTGAAGCAATCGACCAAGCCACTGTGACCGTTAGATAATTTTGTTGGTTTGTATCTAAACGAACATCAGATAAATTGTCTGAGCTGAATCAGTCTCAAGAACACTAGCAAGTGACATAATAGGGTAGGTGAACATACACGATCAAACATACGCACGAATAAAATCTTAAAGACTTTACACCTCAAGCAGAAGCTCTTCTCACACATATACTTCATAGTTTGCCAATCGCTTCATATCAAAAACCAAGTTAACCATTTGCTTGGCGCATGCTTAATAATTATGATTTTGGAGCGATGAAGTTTCGCTCTAGCGTTCTGCACAACACACGCACCAGCTAGGAGCCAGCATGTAGTTTAAACAACAATGATTCAGCTATGGCTTCATTCAAATTGTCCTAGCTTTTGTATACAAACAATTGAAATATGAATTTTTTTCTTTTTTTTCAATTTTCCACAATTTATATAAGCCACACTGGGATATTTATAGTACTGTACATGTAAGAAAAAGAGGAAGGGGGGGATACCCTCTATGCCCCTCATCCCCATTCTCCCACTCCTGTGTGTTGATATTTATTGAAATTTCACTTTCATTATAATCTTGTTTTGTATACTTGGCAATATAACAGCCCTCCCGAATCACAGATGGCTGTGATACCTGAAAGCTTGTGATACTATTGATCATTCATATGTAGCTGACAATTATACACATCCATCACAGAATCAGCCTTAAACCGTGAGTGAATAATGACCCTCAGGATGGTACAAACCCTGGATAGCTTAGTGGTAGAGCTTGTGCACACTAAGCCAAAAGTCTTGAGTTTGATTCTTGTGTCCGGGTGTCATTTTTTAACTAATTTAAATTGGTTGAAATATATTAGAGTTTTGTTTTGTGACCTTAACATATTATAAGATAGTTTTCGATTCAAAGCTTCACAAAAATCTTTTTAGCTATGTTAACTTATGAAAACCTAAAGAATTAAGCACATTTTTTAAAGCAGATTATTTTAAAACTAAAATAATATTTTAATTCTGTTATATTCATGTTTATTGTTGATATATTTGATTAATTAAAAAAATATATATATAATTACCAATTTAAGGCAGACATTTGACAATGATTTTACACAGAAAACAAAATCCAAACAGTAGTCTAATTATGGCCACACTAGTTTTAACTATTAATTTATTCAAGTTGGTAATTTTTAAGATCTAAATACATTTATTTTGTATGCTTCATTCACATTGAAAACTGTTGGTTTTATCTATGTTTACTTTTACAAAACTATTTTTGTGTACACAATTTTCAGTTGCAATTAATATGTTAAAGATTAATTTAAACTAATGATTCACCTAGTTCAGATAGAATCACCATCTAAAAAGAAAATATACGAATGCAAAACACACTGCTAAAATTGATTGTATTTATTGCTGATTTCAGGTCTTAGCTGGAGCATTCACTTTAGGTTTTGACTCTGCCATTGCGACAACACTCAACATGTTCCCTAGTTTCAGCTTGAATATCCTAGAAGCTGTAGAGAAAGGTGACACTGTCAAAGCTAAAGCTGAACAAAGGAAACTAACAGCAGCCATTTTTGCTGTAACTCGAAATGGTGACTATAACCTTTGACATAATTTGCCTTAGGGATGTGCGCAGTTTTGATTTCAATTTTAGTACCTGTAAGCTTTGACTTTGCTTGGAGAAATGGAGAAAAATAGTGACAGTCAAAATAAACATTACACATTTCCATATATATATACTTACACTTTCATTAAGGTAGTAATATCACGTTGATATTAGTACACAAACACTACATCTTTTTTATACAGTTTCATAAAAATAATCTTTGCAGAATAAATATTAATTAAAAAAAGTTAGGAAAACTGGAATTGTTGGATAACAACACTAACTAAACAACATTTTTGGGGACATGTGTAATCTCAATATTGTCAGCATTTAAGGTAAAATTTCAGTTGATAAATATTAGTGGTTTGCAAGCTTAACCCATTACTGGTACCTATTTAAAGCTAGAATCGAGGATTGAAATTTGAGTATTCAAAAAGCTCTAATAAATATATTATGTATTTTCACCATGATGAGCAAAATTAATAAACACAATTAATTTTAATTACAATTTCAGAACATTTTATACACTATGTTTTCTATCCACCTTCTTCCAAATATATATTACTAAACACCGTTAATAAATAACACTAAAATTTTGCGGAAAATATATTTGTATTCGAGTAAAAGAAAAGAAAAGTGTGAGGCCTCGCTTTAAAAGGACACTAAAAAAGGATAGAAGAAAATTTGTAAGTTTCAATAATTTAATTTTCATGAGCACCTTCATCAGTAAAGAAGTTAATCCCTCCATCTTGGTAACATTGTTGTAGTCTTGAGAGCACCCAGTGGGACACACTCGTACATACGTTTCTGAAGCTGCCTTTTATTCAAACCGATTCTCAGTAATAATGAACTTGTTGGGGTGTATTAAGGCTATCTGATAAAAAAAATATAAAAAATAGAGCTGATTATGGGTCATCCCTTGACCTAGGTTTCATTTTATTAGAACTCTTCAAGGCAGAGTGGGAAATGATGAAGAATAAAAATACAATTAAAGGGAAAGAATAATAATATACTGCTACCAGTGATGACATTAAGCACAAACACAATATATTATTATTCAGTCACTTAAGATGCAGCAGAAGGGAGAGCAAGTAATTTTACAGTTTGTATAGCATTAAATTTTGTTGGCCAAAATAAATCAGATATTTCTCCAGTAGCAACATAAAGTTTAGTTTTCTGCACATGCTAATATACACACATCTTGAATATCTGTTAAGGGTGTCCTGGAATTTTTTCAAAACTTTTCAAAAAGAGAAAAAGTTTTGACAAAATTCCAGGACACCCTTAACAGATATTCATGATCTGTTGATATTAGCATGTGTAGGAAACTAAACTCTTTGGTTTATTTTGGCCAAAACATTTCAATTCTCTAAAAACTGTAAAAATGTTTGCGTTCCCTTTGACCGCACCTTAATGTGTGTATGCTTTAGGTTATTTATTCCTTTTTAAATGTTCCCAATAAATATGTTCCTATCATTCTCTACCAATTACCCCCACTATGTGCCTCTACTATTAAAATGAGATTTTCCTTGATAATTAGCAATATTTTTTATAATGAATATATTTTAATAAATATATCTAGCAAAATATGTGCATCAAGTTTGCACATATTAGGTTTTCCTTTCAATGCAACTTATCTCACTACTTATTTCTTCGCCCAAAATCTTTACCAAACAATTTCATTTGTATAGTTAAAAACAAAGTTAACCAACTAAATATGTGCAATATGACAAGTGAAATATATTTGTTTTTGTATCAACTTAATTACAAGCCAGCTATTTTATTTTTCAGAGCAGAGTATAGGGCAATTTTTAAGTTGTCAACTATACACTTAAAAAAAAGTGCATTCTTTAATCTTCAAAATGACACAAAAAGTATAAGTAGTCAAAAGTGTAACTTTAAACAGTACCTTGTAATAATATACAGAACTTGCTTCTAGCATTCAAAAGACCACAAAATTTTCACAGAAAAAAGTGTATGCTATAGCAACAATCCATATGATTCAGATTAAAACAAGTATATTTACATAACTGTCCAGTAGTCTGGGAGCTTGATTTGTTATCAGTCTTATTTTGTTCCAGGTGGTTGGGTAGCAACTATGAAAGCTGTGATGAATCTTCTGACTCCCATTAATGTGGGAGAACCTCGACCCCCTCTTGTTCCCTCACCCCTTCACAAATACAAGAAATGAAGGAAGAGTTGAAAGGACTGAAACTCCTGTAAACAATGCACATGAAACAATCATCAAATGTTACCGAAGAAAGTGATATTACAATATAACTGAAATATATCATATAAATAAATGTGTCAATGATGTCTATAAAATATAACATTGAAATTTGTAAACATGAAATACATAAGACTGAAAGTAAATGATAATATTCATTAAAAAAATCTAATTAAATAAAAAACTAAAGAAAGAGTTTGGAAAATATAGTGTGTTAGTCTATTCATGTATAACTTTGTTATATAGTGAGGCTTAATATGTTGTTTCAAATTGATCACAAGATTTAAAAGATTGAAATACTATTTGTTTATCAAAATAGAGTGTAATGGGCCAGTTTCACATATTAAATTGGCCCATTACATTCAAGTTTAGATAGGTGTCATACTGTATTTAGTATAGCACAACACTTGAGGCGTACTAAATCTGACTATGAAACTGACCTTAAAGAGTGAAATAAAGTATACAATTCCATTTTAGCCCATTTTCTTTTTTGTCAGAATATTTTGTGTTAACTCTTTTGCTGCACAGTTCAAATATATGCACAGCCCATAAGATTCCATGTTACACACTATTGTTAGTTCAATCTTTACATCACTTCAGGCCTCGAATATGAATGCGGTGAACCCTGGTGGACACCATCTGTGCAGCCAGCCATAACGTTGATTTAATTTTATTTGAAAACAAATTATACGCTGGAAAATAACGCAGAAATGTGGCTCTTGTCAATTTGGTGCAAGGCTGTTTGGTGAGAGTAATATTTTCAGCATAAGTTGTCTCTTATAATGTGTTTGTGAAGTCCTTTAAAATATTTCTCTAAGTAAGAAGATAGATTCTCTTTTGGAATGCTCTTGAAAGCTGTGTGCAAACAATATTTAGATTCTTGTATTGATAAAAGATTCCTGATTACTCAAGAGAGTTGAATGTAATACTTACACAGGAATAATATAATATTTATTGTATCACACATCAAACTCCTCATAGTAACATTCTCTGAGCTGCAGCAGTTGGTCGAGACACTCTGTGTATTCGTCTTCCTCCAAACCAGCAGAACCAAAATGATGGAACTTTTTAAACTGTAGTCTGTTGCTCTGGAAATGGAGACTCTCCAGCATGGTCCCTACACTGGAGCTGGTGTGGAGACCAGCGATAGCAGGGACAGAGTATACACCTGCAAACAAGAGATTACACCTTCAGAGATACAATATTATACCCCAGTGCAGTGTTTCCATAATTTTCGTGAGCGGCATACCCTTTTTGGGGACATAGCTGAACCAAAGTACCTGTTCCGGCACTTCATTAAAAAAGTAAACAAATACCTACTATCTTGTAAAGTATAAACAATAGTTCCAAGATGTAACTCTCAAATTAGACTGGCCTGCTGATGATGGGGATATCAAGGTTAAAATCCTGATCAGGTCAACTGAGGGCAAATGCGAGTAGATCACCTTTAAAATGCTTCCTTCATCATTCCTAGCCCATTAGTGTAATTATCATATATGCGTATAACATGAACAGGCAGTAAGTTGTGTTGATTAAAAAAAAAAGCTTTAGTGGTAGGCTAAACCAGAGTCTATGATATCACTTTTAAAATCTGTGTTAAATTGTTTAACACTCGCTATTATCAAAATATATTTTATGATTGATAAAGCTTGGTGATACATTTCATACACCCTGAAATTCTTCCTGGAGCCCCAGGGGGTACATATATCAGTTTGTGAAACAATGCTTTAGTCTAGTGGTTCTCAAACTTATTTTCAGATTGTACCCCTTGAGTCAAAGTTTAATATACCCCACAATAAAATTCTCCCAACTAATACATGTCAGGTTATCAAAGGAGAAAATTTGTCCGAGTTTCCTTGAAAATTCTCCGCCTATTTGGTTAGCTTGTCATTTTGCCAATTTGCCCTTGAGAGATGCTCGCATACTTCCTGAAAGTCATGTGTGTACGCCTGGGTGTACGCATACCTTAGTGTGAGAACTACTGCCCTAGTTGATTGTGTGAACCATCCATTTTAGATGTGTTCTATGGCTCCTGCATTAAGTTAAATAAATATAATATGAAACTTAGCCATATAAATATTTTATGACATTAGGTTAGAAAAAGAACACAAATTCCTAAGCAAAAATGTGCATTAAAATATATAAAATTCTTCACTTATAATTATTTCTTGATATCAAGTATGCTTCAATTTTTGGCTCTTTTACTTTAGTATTAAATAAAATCAGATCATAGGAAAAGAATTATCAAACCTCATAAACTCCCTAATAAATTAATAACAAGGCTTTCAATGATCAGAAACAACATTACAAACAAATATATATTCAATTTATATCAATTTTGTTTCTACATTAAACATAGTAGATAATAAAACGGATGAGCTACTATACTCTTTTATTTAATTCTAGCTTATATTAATGAGATTTAAGTAATTTAACCACTATTGATCATCTATCTTGATAAGGTGTATATAAAACGCACACTTCCTTTTTATAGTGCAATCCCTTGTAACAAAACAGGCCATACATATAAGTTGACGTATGTCATCTGATGCTAAAGTTTTCAAAATAGGTGACACTGGCAACTGGACACACACCAATGTTTACAGGCAAGCTAGCGAAAGGCACAACATGTTCATTGAAAATATGTTTTTTTTTTCTTACAACAAAGTCTAATCACATTGCCACCTGGATGTCATCGGCTAGACTCAACTTGCATAGCCTGGGTTCACTAAAAGGAGCAAATAGATGCAGATAGTTAACATAGTTCTTGTCACTAGTTTGCTTGTTTAGTGAATACATAAATGGAGCAAATAAAAAAAGACACATATTGGGCATAAAGTTGCACCATTTATATACTTGTGCTGGAGCAGATTTTCACCCTTTAATGAATCCAGGCTTTGTTGTACATTACAATTTTGGCCCGTTTTGTAAAAGGAATTATGATTTTGTACAAATCCTATTTATTCGTCAAAGAAAAATTATGATTCTAGTCAGGTGAAATATTTAAAAAGGTATAGAAGAGCCAAGGTCTACACAGTTACCAGAAAAATGTAGGCCTTAAAGTTCACAATTAAAACACTACAAAACACTTTACATTAATTTTCGGGGAACATCAGCACTCATCTTCGGAAGAAGAGATCAAGACATTGACCGAAACCTCTAGCCGTAGTTCAATCAGTGTTTTACTCTAGTTCTGTGAACAATAGTTAGAGGCTTCAGTCAGTGTTTTACTCTCTACTGCTGAAGAAGGGGCCCTGAAGTGCACCAATAATTACTGCAAAGTGTAAGTTCAATGTTTATTATTTAATACTTATGTATGTCAAGAATATGCATTCTTCTGTGGTAGTGAAAGCTCATCTTTAGAAATATGTTTCTATGTGTTTTATTTAAACTATTTCTACTCCGGCATCACTCAAGAAAGTGTGACGGTTATCCCTCATAATTTAGAAAACTAATGTGTCACACTATCTTAGTTTAAAATAGTATAATAGCTTTAAATGTGACTTAATATTGGGATTAAGTTTATGAAATTAGATATTATTAGAAAATGTAATCATTAGCTTTACTTCATGATAAAAATGTGTTTCTTTCAAACTTACTTGTGTTTTCAAATCTTTTAGTGTCGCTTGTAGAGCCGTCTATGCTGACATAATCTGAGAATATTTGAGGGAATGGTGCAGTAACACGGCAGGCACTATTTGCGACAGTGACATGGGATAGAGTTGCATATGAACAACATGAGAGGAACAAGCTCAACATGTCTTTAATACTTGTACAGGTGTATGCTTGGTTACTCTTCAGTGTGTATTCTTCTTCCTTCTTTGGGCTGTAAATATAACAAAACAAAACTTACCAACACCAACCTACAAAATACAATTTTGAAAATAAAACAAGAAAACCAAAATATATATTTTCTTTGTTTTTATATTTATTTTAAATTCTAGAAAATATGACAGAATAAAAACTTATCATCAAAAGTGAATAAAGAATTTAGATTTAGAGAAGAGTCAAAATAATGATTTTATGAATTGTGAGCCTTTTATGTGAGTAGGGCCTTTAAACTTTGTCATATTTTTATTGATCCAATGTTAGAGCTGTATAATTTATATAAAAGGAAAATAAAGATCAAGAGTAAAAGTTAAATCACTTGCTTCCTCATTCTATTTGGTGTGATTCCTCTCAAAACAACAGATTGCATCCAAATGCGATCCTCTTCCAATAAACAGTTTGGTGAAAGGCATTGCCACAAGGGCCCTTGCCAAGTTTCCAATGTATCCAAGAGGAAGCCATCGGGTTTCATGGCAAAAGGAAGCCCCAGACTTGCCGCAGCAGCACGGCGGCCATGCCTGCTCAGTTCGTCGCACAATTCAGCGAGTCCTGAAGCTGAGCTCTCCCTGCATCTATATCGCAATGTGATTGTATCTAGGGCTGTTGCCAATATGGCGCTGCTGTGGTAAGCCAAGGAAGCCTAGGAAGTGTATTCAAAATTGCATTGACATTATAAAATATGTTTTTGACCACAATTCAATACTGTGTAAAGCACAAGCTCTAATAAAACTGTCGGGTTGGAACGGTGCCCACTGCAGTGACTTACATCATAAAGAAGATGTGGAAAGGTTCTAGGAGGACCAGGTTGCCTCCAACCCTTGCTGCCCAAGCAAAGAGGTGCAAAGAGTGAGCAATGTTCAGACACATTTTGCAGGCAAAACATCAAGTTGAGCACACGGCAGCTGTCCTGTTGTGCTGTTGAGTCAGGAAATGTTGAGGGCAATGTGGGAAACACTAGTGTGGACTTGCTTGGATACTCGTCTCTTAGATATTGCAAGGCACCCACTCCCAGGCCACCAAACCCATCATAGCTGTCCAGAAGAATATGAAAACCCTGAAATTAATAGAACTCATTGTTATAATAATTAATGTTATGACAGAAAATATTCCCCAAAAATAATAGAAATAACATGTTAATATTTATTTTAGCCATGGTTTTTTTTTTCAGACACTTTATGAAACATCTGTTTTTTTACCCCTTAAGTGTATACCCCCAGCGTTATCATTTAGACATTCCTGGTTTTCTACTGACAGTGGTGAATACAGGGTTGGGGCAGCATATAGGTGTGGTTACTTCGCCCCAATGTGAAGATGATGATGATAATTATTATTATTATTATTATATTATAGTCTCAGTATTAGTCTTAAACCTAATTTAGCCTAGTTAAATAAATCATGGCAACCATAGGAACAATTCCCCTTCAAGAAAAATACCTTTGGTACCACCAGAAATCTAACCCGGGAACTCTAAATCAGTAGCCAGGTATGCTGACCACTATACCAAAAAGCTTGCCAACTGACTGTTTAATTATATTAGCACACAACTTTATAAGCTAACTTAAATCTAGGCCAAACACAGACCTCAGACTCCCTGACCTTTAATTCATATCCGTGAAAGGAGAAACTTACATTTCACCAATGATCAATTTTTTGGTCATACCAAGAATTGAACCTGATACACTTGACTCAGTGGGGAAACAATAATGCCAATGTAAAAAATGTAAGAACCAATACGTGAAAATTACCTAGTTGTGACACTTGAGTCAGTGGGAAGACTATAATGCTACAGAAAAGTTAATAGAATCATTACATTAAAATTACATAGTTGGGCAAACAATTAAAACACCACAAAACAAACAAGAATAATTTGCCACGCGATTGGGCTGCAATTATTTTCATAATACAAAAAAAAGTTCTCCCTTAAATTTTTTATAAATGCCCCAAATTGTGGCGGCAAATATAACACTATAAAAATCTTTCATTGTGAATGACTTTTAGTTAGCTACTGTGTGTGGGGCACATTTATATAATATTATTTATAACACATTAATCATCTTGGGGCTTATTTCTTGATTATTCACATAATAAAAATTACTTTTGATGAGTTTTCTGTGTCTAAGCACATCATTTATTAATAAAACTTACAAATGACTATTTAATTTGAACACTACACACACACTTGCATATATACCCTGGGTGTATGATGAAAATTATTTCGAGGGAGAATATATTTATCATAAAAAAAAATTACCAGAAGAAACTATTTATAAGTGATTTAAAAACAACATAAATACTAAACACTAACAAGTTATGACTTGAAATTGCCTATACATGTATATACTGTGAACCTGATGCACAGTTGATCTGGGCATTGTGATAGTGCCACCAACATTTTACACCAGTATTATTTCTTTTGCCTACAGTGTCTTAAATTCTTCTTCAGAAGTTCTAAAACTTCCAAAACTGTATTAACATGAGAGCAGGCTTCAGAAATATCAATCTCTACTTTTTGAAGTGTCTTTGACAGCTGCAGTGTAACTGAGAATATTTTCCCAATTACAATTAGCATATTATAGACTGCCTTGAACTCTAATAATTTAATATGCCAAATTTGAAGTTTCTCGATTTCCTGAAGACTGAAGACTTTCCAGTGCATTTACCACTGACTTATACACGTATATGAATCTCATAGCTGCCTCGTGTTTACTATCCCATCTAATTTCGCGCAGAGAAAGGAGAGATGTTCATTTTGAAGTAGATGAATCTTGGACAATGCAGTCTTTCAACCCAGAATTTTGTTGTGAAGACTTAGAGAAAAATATTTCCACTGAATGTAATGTTCCAATACAATTTCTGACTGGCACGATTTTTGATGAGTCATAAAGTACAAGATTGAGACAATGTGCACTTCAATGTACACAAAGAATCATAGGGCACATGCTTGAACTCCACAAATATTACTACTTATAGCCACAGCACCATCATATCCGTGGCCTACCATTTTCTCAATGTGAACACCATTTTTTTTCAATGTTTTGAAAATGGTAGTAGCAAGGTCTACCTACACCTGTCAAGTCTGTAAATGGTAGTAGCAAGGTCTACCTACACCTGTCAAGTCTGTAAATGGTAGTAGCAAGGTCTACCTACACCTGTCAAGTCTGTAAATGGTAGTAGCAAGGTCTACCTACACCTGTCAAGTCTGTAAATGGTACAGCTTCAAGAAAAACTTCTCAGACTTTTTCAATTTCTTCATCAACATATCTTAAACACAGACTAATTTGTTCTATATTGGCGATATTACTGGTTTCATCCAAAAGCAATAAGAAACACTTTGCTTTGTTTACATTATTTACAATCTAAGGACTTGTGTATTTTGAAACAGTTGATGAATTCTCAAGGTGCTCTTTGAGAGTTGTGTCATCAGCTTCTACCCTAAATCTAAGGAGGGCTCAGAAATTACCATTGATATGGTATTGACCTTTGAACATGACATCTCCAAACTATTTTCCCCGCAGAGCTATTTATTGTCTCCCAAAGAACATAACAGTATTTATAATTGATAGCAACTTTCCTGGTTGTTTAGAACATTCCATATTTACCTGGTCAGTAATGCATGCACTCTTCCCATCTGCAATATTTATGAAACCTCCAGCAAATGTAGCACATCTTTTATGATAGTTTGTTAACTGGTGAACGGTGAATTTTTCAAAGAATTTTTATACTCATTGAACCCTTTAACAACTAATGCCACAGGTGTTTGATGGTCACCTTTTCACATAGATTCTTTGCCAAATAAAACACTTAATTTACAGACAGCTACATTTTCATGCTCCGAGTATGCTAACCACTTATATTTATGAAACCAGTTTCTTTGAAAAAACAGATTTTGTTTGCCAATTTTAGGGAATTTATACGACACTTGGAGTCCAAGCTTGTTTCAAGACAAGCATTTTATCTTTGTCACTAACTTTAACACAAATGTACCAGCCGGCATCTAAATTATAACTAGTTGAACCCAGGTAAGGGTTTGCTTGAATGAAAGTCGAATTAGCCTCACTTTGATACAAGCTCAATAATGTAGTGTCTTGGTTAGATGAGGACGTAGCTGAGCATGTTGGGGTTAAGTTTTCAAACCTGGAAACACTCTCTGTTCACTCTCACTCGCACTCTAAGAGAATAGCAATTGGTCATCATATTTTTGCCTTTTCTTGTTATAATTAAGAAGAGAAGTTTGTGTCCCACTATGTTTCATTGTAGTTATAGTAACTTACATAACAATATTGTGAAAAAACAAATTATATTCACTACAACAGTTCGCCCGCACTATTCAGTGGAATAACATTTACCTTGGAGATAGCAGTGTGCACGTGCGGCAAGCACGAAAACAAAACAGAGCACCAAAATGGAACACAAGAGGATGTGTGCGCGCTGCTTGTAAAACTGGTTGACCTTGAGTGGCTTCAAGTGACTATTGGGGAAGGTGGACATTGGCATTGGAACTTGGCAGACACATAGATGATAAAGGAAATTACAGCATAAAGAGCGCTAGGAATTACTGTAAGTATAATATATTAACAGTAGAAAACTATCCGGAGAACAGACTATACACAATTATATATATAGTTGATGTGTGCCATTATTTAAGGGGGGTGGGGGTTTCATGGGCGTTGAACCACCCCCACCCCCCAACGTATATATATATATACACACGAATTTAATCTAGTGCATTCCGTTTATTTAGCTTAAGCACTTAGAAATAGTCATATGTTGTTTTATCTAAGCCAAATTGATGTAAAAAGAGAGGGAGAGCAAATTTCAAAGCAAAGAATAAAGAAAGTCCTTAAACTGAAGGTTAGTTCCCCTTCACCTACTAAGGGGGCACCTGCCTGGCAGCTATCTCGAGTTCCATCTCACACTGTCATCACCAGGGTTGTGCCATTTGACCGCATTCTCCACTCTCCCCATCAGAGTTGCACCATTTGGCCGCATTCTCCACTCTCACCATCAGGGTTGCACCATTTGGCTGCATTCTTCACTGCCACCATCAGGGTTGCACCATTTGGCCGTTTCCTCCAGTCTCGCCATCAAGGTTGCACCACTTGGCCGCATTCTCACTCTAACCATTAGGATTGCACCACTTGACCGCATTCTCCACTTTCACCGCCAAGGTTGTGCCATTTGGCCATGTCCTCCAATATCACCATCTGGGTTGTGCTATTTAGCCGTGTCCTCTCCTCTTGCCAACAGGGTGGCACCATTTGGCCACTTCTTCCCTCTCGCCAACCGGGTGGCACCATTTGGCCACTTCCTCCCACTCACCATAAGGGTTGCATTGTTTAGCCATTTTCCCAAATGTCCCTCTACCATCGACGTTTCCACAGACTGACCCACCAGGGGATGCCAAAACACAAGCCTCGCAGGACCAGAGGAGGGAAACACATAAGTAAGAACCAGGCCGCCAAAGATTCCCCCTCCTACACTTCCTTGGAGAATTCATTTTTTCCTCCCCTACAAATCAGATCACAATGTACCGCTATTTCTGCTGTTTCTTGCCTTCTATCAACAAAGGTCCCAACGCTGCACCTGTCAACACTTGACCCCCTCCTCCTACATCAAATCAGGCAGTGCTCTCACACCAAAAGGAACCCAACCGAGACCAGTTCACATCCGAACCACAACAAGAGGCAGTTATCAATTGGGAACATTTCCAATGGAATTTTACATCCATCCTTAGGTAGGACGACCCACCAACAACTAAAGATAAGAAACAGGCCTTCTTGTCTCCCCCTTTTTCTTCTGGTGTGCTAACCTAATCAAAGAAATATCCTCAAACAAAACAACCCCCCCCCCAAAAAAACTGTAACACCAAACCATAACAAAGGGTCAAACTACAAACACACTGTCTCCAAGATAAGTAAAAGAATGTGACTTGCTGCTAGCTAAAAGTCTTACCTAAATTAAATTTACTTTGAACAAGAAATAAAATAAATGAAAATTAACTTAAATATGCTAATTTGGAATAAAAGGGATGGAAAAACTGTGACATTATGTAACGTTTTGGAATTACGTTACCGCGATGGGCGCCTATTGAAGAATTATGATTACTACACTTTTCATTTTGATATGTTTTTTATTGCTGAATTAGTTTAATTAATGCGAAAATAGATCATGTTGAACTATACGCGGGCTAGCGCGGACAGGTGTTGCTAGACGCCAAACTCCCAACTCCCAACTGACCACTGACCACTGCCTTTATGTTGCACCATCCCTTGTATATATTCCTTGGTCATGGAAGCTTCGAGAAGGTTTAGTTTAGAAAAAACAAAATACAAGACAAAAACATCTCGGTCTTACTGGGAGGTTCTAGAGCCAGAAAATGACTCAAGTTACATTTAAAATCTCTCTTCGAACCTTCGAGAAGAGGAAGTTATTATTTGAAATATATATATTGTCAAACTGACTTGGCTGGTGTCACGTGCGTGACGTCACTGTTCAGTGGCTTTTGCCTTCTTAGAAGAAGAAGTGCTTTAGGCGCCATTTAATATACTACATAATTTAAATGAAATAAGATATGTTTATAAAATTAGGACGATATTATTGTCAATGCTTTCACATACTTTTTAGGGGCAAATCAATTACATTACAATACCCCCCAAAGTGTATCTGAAAGTAGAGACCTAGTCGTATACTTTTTGATACGCTTTGCTAAAAAAATAAAAGACGAGAAAAGACGGCATGATCATTTTTCGCACACCCTGTATAAAATTTCACAAGTTACAATATTTTGAAACATCCTGTATAACATTTCACAAATTGGATAAATTCAAATAATTTGGAACACTCTGTATAATGTTGTTCTTGAATGATAATATTTGAATTGGTGTTCTCCGACTGTAAGTTTACATGAAGTAGATTGAAGTTATATAAATCAAACATTAAAATATAAAATGTTAATCAAAAAGTTGAAATTAGATAAATCAAATATCAAGATATAAAATTTTTAAGTATAATTACAATTAATTGAAATAAAATAATCTAATTTATTATATCAAAATTTGAATTTAATATAAAGATTTGAATTTAATTATTACTAATTAAAGTTTTTTATTTTTTATTAAAAAAAAAAAAAATTCGTTGCTATAACGTCCTTAAGATTGATTAAAATACATAATTAATTTTTTTTTATAAAAAATGGAATTCAATTGTCACTAATCAAAGTGTCTTTTGATCATTTATTGGTTTAAACACTTCGTTGCACTTTTTATTTCAATGATCCTTCACGGATCCACTTTTAATTATTAGTATTACGATGACGATCCTTCACGGATCCACTTTTACTATTATTTTAACATACTTAACAAACACTCTTAATGCTACACATACCCTTAAAAAGCCTGACTGCCAAATTCGCTATATGAGCCACTATTATACTCTTAAAAGCCTGACGGCAAAATTCGCTATATGAGCCATCACTTAAAATACATTTACTGAATAATTAGCTTAAAAACACAAAAAAGAATTTACAAAATAAACCCAATTACTTAAAATATATATAATTACATTGTTTCGGACAGAGAAAGGATAATAACAGAACATCTGAATCACCTTACCAAAATCTTTATTTATGAGAATACCTAATCTCAAAACAAATTTAAAATATTTTAAATATATAGATGATAATCTTGGAATCATAAAATATTTAAAATTATTTTTTCCCCTTCTTAATTGAATAATGAATTTCACATTAGTGAAAAAAAAAATCTTTACTTGCATCTTTCTGTTGATTACAATCTTTTGACTATTGCCTATTAGCCTTAGGCATTTAAAAAATAAAATTATAATAAAATCTTTTATAGTAGCCTAATTAGGTCTAACACCCTAATTAGCTCTCATCCTTGTTAATACATTAGCATTATTACATCACGTAATCACAGAATACCCTTTTAAACTTCTTCACAATCTCCTCAATATCTTTAAATTTTAATCCAGAATTAACCATTGGATATTTATCGCATATTATTTAGTGGAAATCTTAGGTCTCTGCCTCATTTATTATAACTGACTCTTAAAGGCTGCGTTGTGCTAGCTCTATGTTTGTGAATACCTGCTACCTGAACTTTGGTGATCCGTTTGACTCACCACTTATAAAAATGAAATTATTCTTCATGGCTTAATACACCTTACTCAATAAACCTCAACTTCCTCACTCAATAAACCTAATCTCCTCAACGCTGCTAGATGCCCTCAGGCCATCCTTAAACTCATAACGACGATTAATTAATCTAGATCATGGCTTGCCCATAGCTAAGACCATATCTGAAAAAACCTCAACTCCACTTTCTCAACCTATATACCTCAATGAAAAGACCTCAACTCCACTATCTGAAAAAATTGCTTTTAAACAAGACTACTCGCCTCTTATTTCCACTCACCTTAACATACTGTAATAAGCACTCAAGTGCATATATAAATTAATTTCTCTAGATATCTTAGATCTTACTCTTCAGCTTATCAGCCTACTCTGTGATTTCTTTAATATCTGATTCAAAATCGTTGAATTTATTGCCATTTAATTAATTGAATTAAAATAACCCCCCACATAAATATTAAAATCCTTATCTTGATTATAAAAAATGCATCATTGATGAAATCATATATTTATTCAGATTTCCAAGATCGTCTATTAATTAATAAAACTTCCTAACTTTCTCATAAACTAAAATTATATAACTTCTTGTTAAAATTAAAATTTATATTTTTATCTCTAATTATTACTTAAACAATAGTTTACAATTAACAAAAATTATGACCTACTCTTAGAATATACTTAGAACCTAATCTCTTCTCGCGTGTTTACAGGCTTTCACGCACCTCCAGCTGACAAACTTATCCAAGCCCTCACCTAACCTTCTATCCGATGTTATCCCTAGCATGCTTCTAAGGGTCCATGCCCCCTCCTTATCTGTTCTCCTATTTTGATTTATACAACTTTCTAAAATTATGCTAAGTCCAAATGTTATTAATCTAAATTGATAAGAATTTATATTTTTATACTTATAGATTTTATACTTAATGTACCGGGTTTGACTCTGACTTATTGAACTAATAAAAATAAGTGATTTTATCTTTCGTGGCCAAAGTCAGTTTGTGTTGTCGTCTTAGCTTTGCGATGTAGGAATGACAATAGATAACCGACCACCTGTATTAAGTGCGACGTAGGAATGAATGTATAGAATTTGTTTTACAACCCTCTCAATTTTTACAAAAGAAGGTTTAACTTCCTTTTCAGAAACTAAAAGATTAGTCTCTCTTTTCATGTTTGGTCGTTTATGGTTTCTTTACAATTTATATTTTGAGGTGTGTCACCCTCCTTACTCATTTCAAAATAACACGCAGTTGAAGAGTTGTTTACAGTTGCTTGTTTGTGGTGCTAAGTAAGTACGCAGTATATTTTAACCACTGCGTATCTCCTCAGAAAGAGGTGACTCTTTCAACATGTATTTTTGCTAGTTATTGTGCTACAGATCCAGGTTCGAACTCTTGCATAGTCATTTTACTATTTAATCATGTAAATAAAATCCTGTTCCTATCCTTTATAATTAATGTAGCTGAAAAAATGTTTAGATATCTGTCTTGCTATAATAGGGTTTTAATTCTGTAATATTAAAAACACCTCTAATCTTAAGAGTCTCAGGGTCTTGAATTAAGTATACATTTTGACCTATTTGATATTTTACCTGATATGGTCCTTCATATAGTAAAAAGAACTTTTTTACTTCCTTATTCAAAGCTGATGATAATTGATGATTTTTTACAAGAACTAACTGGCCATTTGCGTATTCAATAGGTTTAAGAATCTTTTTATCATGGTACCGGGTTCGTTTCTCTGCTGTATCTTTTAATCTTTTTACTGCTAGATGTAATTTAGTTTGATGATCTTTTTCTAACCTTTGTGGAAAACTGAAGAGTTTCTCGAGGTTTCTAACTGGTCTATTTCCCATCATTAATTCTTGGGGTGTGTAACCTGTGCTTTCATGAGTTATTGAATTTAGACAAATTTCTATTCTTTCTACATAATTTGCCCATGAAGCATGATTATCATGACAAAATAACCTTAAAAACCTACCTATCTCTCTGTTAACTCTTTCTACACTATTGCTTTGGGGATGATATACAGAAGTATATTTTACAATAATTTTGTTATCTGTTAGAGTTGACCTCCATTTTATGCTTGTGAACTGTGTTCCATGATCAGAAACAATAGTATGGGGAATACCTACATCTTTTACATAGTATTTTATTATCTTATTTGTAACTGCATTGGCAGTCGCTCTCCTCATTGTATATAATTTAACATATTTAGTGCAAATATCTAAAACAGCAAATATATACTGTACACCTCTAATACTAGAAGGTAGTGGTCCATATATATCGACAAAAACTAATTGTAACGGTTGGTCAGCTAATACATTCTTCATTAAGCCCTCATACTTTACATTAGGGATTTTGGTTTTTTGACATATGTCACACTGTCTTAATACTTTTGCTATAGTTCTGTTCATCTTGGGAAAATTACATGATTCTCTTAATATATTATAACATTTTTTTACCCCTACATGAGCGTACTGTTGATGGCAATTCTCTATTACAGTTATTATTAATTCTGTGGGAATACAAATAGTCCAAATTTTATCTATGGAGGTTTTTTTGAAAAGTAAATTATTATAAATTTGATAGTTATTTGCAATTTCTAATTTGGGTTCTGACTGTTCTAATTCTGTAAACACCTTTTTTAGTTTTTGATCCTCTCTTTGACATAATGGTAATTCCTTTTTTATTTTGTTTTCTATTTCATTAATAGGTTTTCTTTTATGTACTAAAACTCTAAATTCCCTATCGATGGTACCTTCTACTGTGCCTTCAGGTGGATAGCGTGATAAAGTGTCTGCTATTACTTGGTCTTTTCCTGCTATATATTTTATTGTTAAATTATATTCTTGTAATAGTAGGATCCATCTAGTTAAGCGACCATGAAGTAATTTACATTTATTAATAAAAATTAATGCTTTATGATCCGTGTATAGAGTGGTTGGTTTTCCATAAATATAAATTCTAAATTGTTGACATCCATATACTATAGCTAATAGTTCTTTCTCTGTAATTGTATAATTAACTTCAGGACCATGAAGTACTCTGCTAGCATATGCTATGGGCCTACGGTCTCCTTCTTTATCAAATTGAAACAGCTCAGCACCTATTGCTAATCCAGATGCGTCACAACATATGTTCATGGGTTGTTCGAGGTCAGGGTGTTTTAAGGTTACTGTGCTTACAAATTGTTGTTTAATGTGGTCCATCGCTGCATCTTCTGCACTGCCCCAGTTCCATTCCTGATTCTTTTTTGTTAAATTTAGTAATGGTATCACAAGGTCTGAATGGTGTTTAACAAATTTCCTATAATAATTTATAAGACCCAGAAAAGCTTGTAGTTGTTTTTTGTTCTTTGGGGTAGGAAATTCCCTAATTGACCTGGTTTTATTTTGATCTGCTGAAATTCCCTCTGGGGATATTATATGACCTAAAAAGTTTATTTGTTCACAAAGAAAAGAAGATTTTTTGAAATTGACTGTCATTCCTCCTGTTTTAAGTTTACTTAATACCAATTCTAACTGTTTTACATGTTGCTCAAATGTTTTTGATGCAATTACTATGTCATCTACGTACAGAGTTACAAAACTAAGCACCTCAGGGCCTAGGACCTTTTCTAATCCCCTAATAAACTTACTTGTTGATACTGTTAGTCCGAAAGGCATTCTTTTAAAACAAAAAGTTCTTCCATTGTATATAAAAGAGGTATATTTTCTAGAGTCTGGTTCTAGTTCAATTTGCCAAAAAGAGCTGACTAAATCTAGTGAAGTTAAAAATTTACAGCCTTCAAATTTCTGAATTAATTCATTCGCTGGTGCTGGTGATTCATTATCATTAATTAAAATTTGATTTACTTTACGGGCATCTAAACATAATCTCACACCCCCATCTTTTTTCTTAACTACCACTAATGGGTTTATTATGTCAGAACTACACCTCTCAATTATATCCCATTCCAACATATGATTAAGGGTCTCCTCTACAGCTGATCTCTGGCTATAGGGTACAGGATACGATTTGCTATTGAAAGGGGATTGATCTGATACTTCCAATTTACATTTGTATAAATTATTTAATCCTGGTTTTTCTGAAAAGATTTCTTTATGTTGCCACATTACGTCTAATAATTTTTGTTTTTGCTCTGTACTGATGGCTGACAGTTTACAAATTATTTTTTCTATATCTGTCCAAGGTATTTGTAGACTATTGACTGATAATTGTTGTAATCTTTTTATATTATTTTGTTGAAATTGATCGCTCATTATTCCCTTTACTTGTAGTCTGAGAATATTTGAACAAACTTTTTCGCTAAATGGCACTTTCAAATTAAAAGGTTTTTTATTAATTGACACCTGTTTATTTTGATAATTTATATCAACCTCAAATCCGGCTAACCAATCTGACCCTAATATAATTGGAACATTTAAATTTTCAATGATAAGAAATATGATACTCATTTTTATATTACTTATTCCAACATCAATTAATACTTGTTTTTTAACCTTTTTGTTTTTAGTCCCTGTTGCGCCTATAATTACTGTATTGGTTACTGGTAATACGGGAATGGCCGTTTTTAAATTACTATTTTTTATTTCATCAAAACATTCTTGTGACATTGCTGTCACCTCTGATCCTGTGTCTAGTAACATTTTTACTTTAATAGCCCTAATTTTCCTTCAATTTCAGGTGATACTGATTTACTATATTTGTTTTTATCGGTTGCTTCAAATAACAAGTCTTCTTTTGGGTTACCCTGTAGTATTACATTTTGTCTAACATATTCTAAATAGGCTGATTGTTCTGTGGTCCGATTTTTACTTGTAATCTTCATCACGTACGGACTGTCACGTGATTGACTTTTTAGTTTTCCCTTTGTCTAGGATTGTACCTATCTAAATTTGTTGTCCCTGGGAAGGGTGGCACATAATTAAAATTTGGAGGTTGATGTACTTGATTGGTTGTGAATCTGGGGTTACCTGTATTGTTATTTCTATTAATTTGTCGATCACTCGAATTTATTTGCCTCGAAGGTCCTTGGTTCCTATCCTGTCGATATTCTATTCTAGGAAGTGGATATTTTCTATTTTGCTCTGGTATTGGATAATTATTTTGATATCTCTGCCTATCTTGTCCATTATTAATTTCTTTGAATTGAGGGTTTGTTGATTGCCTATGCCTATCAATATTATATTTGTTTGTCTGATCATTGATTTCTTTGTTTCTTTGATATCTATCGTCAAATGCCATTAATACTCTCTCTACTTCTTTGATGTTCTGTTTATTTATGCTAATGAGAACGTCTTGTACTGGAGTTGGAAAATGATTCATTAGAAGACCTATCAATCTATCCTCTACTACTGGGTATCGCAAATATTTCGCCTGTGTTACAAATTTATTGAAATATTCACTCATAGTACCATCCTTGTCGTTATATTTTCCATTAAAAATTAATTGTAGAAAATCATCCTGCATATTTTGAGACCAATATTTTTCCAAAAATATTTCCCTAGCCTGCTCGTATGTCTCCCATTCACTCTCTATACTATCTGTCCAGGATTTCGCCTCATCTTCTAGGCCTGATAAAAATATCTCTATTTTGACTTTTTAATTTATTCTTTCTCCTTTAAATACTCTTTCTACTTTATTTATATATTGTACTGCTGAAATGTTTCCTCTCTTTCCTTTAAATTTTGGAATCAGTGCTAATGACGTTTCTCTTAGTCCCTTAGCAAATAAGTTGGTAGTATCGTGTAAGTTACTAGATTCCCCTAGATTTGTTTGATTTTCAACCACAAAATCGGTTAGTTTTTTATCTAGTTTCTCTACTGCCTTATTTACGATCCCATCTATCTGTTCTTTAATTAAAATTTTATTTGTGTCTTGCTGAGAATCAAGTACTGATTTTACCTCATTTATTTCCTTTTCATTGTGTTCTACCTGAAGGTCCAGATTCCCAACTTTAATTTCTACTTCCTTTAACCCTTTCACTGATTCTAGTTCTATTGTTTCTATTTTATTTTTATTAGCTGAAATCTGTTCCATTAACTTGAACTGTCCTTTCCTTAGGTTTTCATGCTTTTCAATCAAAATCTGTTTTACTTTTTCCTGTTCTATCACTTTGGTGTCTACCTTATTTAGCTGTACTGCTAAGTTTTGATGAACTGTCTCTAATTGGTCTATTTTTTGCTCTACATAACCAAATCTCTGATCACAAACCTCCTTACTTAACTCTATTTTAGCACTTAGTTCTTTATTGATTTGTTCAAGTTTAGTCTGATTTGTATCTATTTTCTGATAAATTGCCTGGGTATTTGCATATATTATTTGATTAATTTCGTGTCTACATGTATCTATTTCCTGTTTAGTTTCCTGGCTACTTTTATCTATTTTTTGATTAGTTGCATCTATTATTTCTTGTTTAGTTTCCTGGCTACTTTTTTTTATTTCCTGTCTAGTTTCCTCATTACTCGCTACCATTTGTTGTAACATTATCATAATTTGGGTTAAATCTACTACTGGTTGCTCCATTTTTTGTTCCCTATTCTTTTCTCTTTCTTCCTCATCTACTATAACATTTCTTTCTTTTTCTGTCCTATCTCCTTCTCTCTCTCCCTCTGCAAATGACTCTCCATTGTCCTGTTCACTTTCCCTTATTTCCTCATCTGATTGTTCTAGACCTAACTGATTCCTAGGTCTATTTTCAGCTACCTCTTCAGAATAGCTACTAGCGTCACTGTTATCATTTGAATCTGCCATTTTTTAATTATTGTTCCCTTAATTTAAATCATAAAAAAATTTATACTGTTCCACCCCCAAAATGCACAAATGACATAAATATATTTTTCACTATTTAATTTAAGTTTCTGTTAATGACTTATCTGTGATCTTCTTTAGACTCGTCTCCACCCCTTGTCTCCTTTGGTGATGGTAAGCTGCTTCTCTCGGTCCTCGACGCTGCTTACTGCTTATCTTGGTCCTCGGCGTTGCTTCCTGCTTTATCTCGGCGTTGCTTACTGCTTATCTTGGTCCTCGGCGTTGCTTACTGCTTATCTTGGTCCTCGGCGTTGCTTACTACTTATCTTGGTCCTCGGCGTTGCTTACTGCTTATCCCGGTCCTCGGCGTTGCTTACTGCTTATCTCGGTCTTCGGCGTTGTCTTCTACTGCTTACCTCGGGGAGGTATTTCGTGGCGATCTCGGGGAGGTATCTCGTGCTGTATCTCGGGGAGATAATTCGTGCTGTATCTCGTGCTGTATCTCGGGGAGGTATATTGTATTGTGCTGTATCTCGGGGAGATAATTCGTGCCCCACGTTGGGCGCCAATTGTAACGTTTTGGAATTACGTTACCGCGATGGGCGCCTATTGAAGAATTATGATTACTACACTTTTCATTTTGATATGTTTTTTATTGCTGAATTAGTTTAATTAATGCGAAAATAGATCATGTTGAACTATACGCGGGCTAGCGCGGACAGGTGTTGCTAGACGCCAAACTCCCAACTCCCAACTGACCACTGACCACTGCCTTTATGTTGCACCATCCCTTGTATATATTCCTTGGTCATGGAAGCTTCGAGAAGGTTTAGTTTAGAAAAAACAAAATACAAGACAAAAACATCTCGGTCTTACTGGGAGGTTCTAGAGCCAGAAAATGACTCAAGTTACATTTAAAATCTCTCTTCGAACCTTCGAGAAGAGGAAGTTATTATTTGAAATATATATATTGTCAAACTGACTTGGCTGGTGTCACGTGCGTGACGTCACTGTTCAGTGGCTTTTGCCTTCTTAGAAGAAGAAGTGCTTTAGGTGCCATTTAATATACTACATAATTTAAATGAAATAAGATACGTTTATAAAATTAGGACGATATTATTGTCAATGCTTTCACATACTTTTTAGGGGCAAATCAATTACATTACAATTACAAAATGCACTAAAGACTAAGCTAGGGAGTTGGATAATCCTCCTAGTTATTTATGTATATATTCTAGTCTATCCTATTCTAGTTTGCCAATGACTGGAAAGTTAAGTTATGAATTAAGATTTTTCCTAAATAAATTCACACTTTTCTGCCACACAATTTTTGGTATATTTCTTCTAAATTATACCTTCTTTATCTGTAACCTATTTGTGTGATTAAATATGGATAGCCTGATCAGGTATTAAAGGCCTGTTTCATAGTCAGACTTAGTATGGCTCATGTGCGGTGTTATGACAACACCTACCCAAACTCAAAAGGAATGGGCCAGTTTTGCATTTGAGTTTAGGTGTCGTCTTGTATTTAATATAGCGCTGCAATTAAAGCATTTTTTTTAGCATGGTGTCTTACTACTCTTTTGGGTTAAATACTTGAAGCATACTAAGCTTGCCTATAAAATTGGTCCTAAGTTACAGTAAAATAAAAAAGTAAAGTTTATTTTGAGGGTCTCAAAACTGGAAATAATTATATATTAGTAAATATAAATTAATTAAAATGACAGGTGTATTAACTAAAACAACACAAGAGAAATAGTAAGTTTATTTACCTGCATATTATCACATTCTTCAACTAAGTTCCGGATTCTGTCTGTAAAATCTTCCTCAAACTGTTCAGTGTTCCATAAGTTGGCACCAAGCTTGTAGTTGTTAAATGGTTGGCTATCATTAGCATGTTCATATTTGTTGATTATAGAGACTGTTCGTGGGTGAAACCGTTGTCGAAGATAATCAGCCCACACTTTCACCACATTTTCTAGGTTGTACACTTTCAGAGCTGTGAAATGATGGCTAGTATCAGTCCCAAACATTGTTTGGTCAGTAAATTTATTATGTCATTTTTAAAAAGTATGGATTGTTTAGTAACTCAATGCATTATTTTATTGTGAATTAGTTTAAAGAAACTATAAGATATTAAAATTTTTAAGATCTTTATAAAGTTCTGATCATTAAAATAATAACTTCATTATGTATGGATGATTTTAGAATTTGTAGGCCTATTGATTATTTTTATCAGTATTAATATAGTTTACCGCAATGTAAATGTTGTCCCACCCAAAGTTTTTGTTAAAGCCCATTAGTTTTAATAATTATGAAAAGGTAAGTACAAAAATGTGTGATATTCATGGGCAAATTTATTTATTTTTTAAAATTTCAATAACTTCAAATATTATTTGGGGAACAAAACATGTTACCTGTGTAGGCTATACTGTTTAAGTTTATATTATAAGTTATGAACTTTTAAATGTGACTTGGTTATCTAATGGAGGAGGTTACATAGTGATGAGTTACATGACCGGTACTCATCACACGACATTGTTAGGATAATCAAGTCACGCAGATTCCAGTGGGCAAAGACATGTAGTGCAAATGGGAGAATTTGGAAACGTGTTCAGGTTACTGACTGGCAAACCCAATGGGAAGACACCATCGGGAAGACCTTTATGCAGATGGAAAGATAGCATTAGAATGGACCTAAAAGGTACATGCTTCATATATCATATTAAGTAACCCTGTCTAAAGATTGTTTCAAATACAAAAAGTATACCATGATTTTGGTAGGAAGCCTGTTCTGAAAGGCCTTTTATCTTAACAAAATCAGGGTGTATCTCCAATATAAGATTTTACCATCTTGAACAACAGTCTTACTAGTGTGGCCATCGTCTTGATCCATAACATTCTCTTCGTCAATATCCTGAAGGAACTCATTCTTCAGAGTTGTAGGTTCAGTCAAAA
>JBCFYV010011164.1:7456633-7508344 GCA_039000515.1 Timema cristinae | reverse complement strand
ATCTTGATAAGGTGTATATAAAACGCACACTTCCTTTTGATAGTGCAATCCCTTGTAACAAAACAGGCCATACATATAAGTTGACGTATGTCATCTGATGCTAAAGTTTTCAAAATAGGTGACACTGGCAACTGGACACACACCATTGTTTACAGGCAAGCTAACGAAAGGCACAACATGTTCATTGAAAATATGTTTTTTTTTTCTTACAACAAAGTCTAATCACATTGCCACCTGGATGTCATCGGCTAGACTCAACTTGCATAGCCTGGGTTCACTAAAAGGAGCAAATAGATGCAGATAGTTAACATAGTTCTTGTCACTAGTTTGCTTGTTTAGTGAATACATAAATGGAGCAAATAAAAAAAGACACATATTGGGCATAAAGTTGCACCATTTATATACTTGTGCTGGAGCAGATTTGCACCCTTTAATGAATCCAGGCTTTGTTGTACATTACAATTTTGGCCCGTTTTGTAAAAGGAATTATGATTTTGTACAAATCCTATTTATTCGTCAAAGAAAAATTATGATTCTAGTCGGGTAAAATATTTAAAAAGGTATAGAAGAGCCAAGGTCTACACAGTTACCAGAAAAATGTAGGCCTTAAAGTTCACAATTAAAACACTACAAAACACTTTACATTAATTTTCGGGGAACATCAGGCCTCATCTTCGGAAGAAGAGATCAAGACATTGACCGAAACCTCTAGCCGTAGTTCAATCAGTGTTTTACTCTAGTTCTGTGAACAATAGTTAGAGGCTTCAGTCAGTGTTTTACTCTCTACTGCTGAAGAAGGGGCCCTGAAGTGCACCAATAATTACTGCAATGTGTAAGTTCAATGTTTATTATTTAATACTTATGTATGTCAAGAATATGCATCCTTCTGTGGTAGTGAAAGCTCATCTTTAGAAATATGTTTCTATGTGTTTTATTTAAACTATTTCTACTCCGGCATCACTCAAGAAAGTGTGACGGTTATCCCTCATAATTTAGAAAACTAATGTGTCACACTATCTTAGTTTAAAATAGTATAATAGCTTTAAATGTGACTTAATATTGGGATTAAGTTTATGAAATTAGATATTATTAGAAAATGTAATCATTAATATTGCTTTACTTCATGTAAAAATGTGTTTCTTTCAAACTTACTTGTGTTTTCAAATCTTTTAGTGTCGCTTGTAGAGCCGTCTATGCTGACATAATCTGAGAATATTTGAGGGAATGGTGCAGTAACACGGCAGGCTCTATTTGCGACAGTGACATGGGATAGAGTTGCATATGAACAACATGTCTTTAATACTTGTACAGGTGTAGGCTTGGTTACTCTTCAGTGTGTATTCTTCTTCCTTCTTTGGGCTGTAAATATAACAAAACAAAACTTACCAACACCAACCTACAAAATACAATTTTGAAAATAAAACAAGAAAACCAAAATATATATTTTCTTTGTTTTTATATTTATTTTAAATTCTAGAAAATATGACAGAATAAAAACTTATCATCAAAAGTGAATAAAGAATTTAGATTTAGAGAAGAGTCAAAATAATGATTTTATGAATTGTGAGCCTTTAAACTTTGTCATATTTTTATTGATCCAATGTTAGAGCTGTATAATTTATATAAAAGGAAAATAAAGATCAAGAGTAAAAGTTAAATCACTTGCTTCCTCATTCTATTTGGTGTGATTCCTCTCAAAACAACAGATTGCATCCAAATGCGATCCTCTTCCAATAAACAGTTTGGTGAAAGGCATTGCCACAAGGGCCCTTGCCAAGTTTCCAATGTATCCAAGAGGAAGCCATCGGGTTTCATGGCAAAAGGAAGCCCCAGACTTGCCGCAGCAGCACGGCGGCCATGCCTGCTCAGTTCGTCGCACAATTCAGCGAGTCCTGAAGCTGAGCTCTCCCTGCATCTATATCGCAATGTGATTGTATCTAGGGCTGTTGCCAATATGGCGCTGCTGTGGTAAGCCAAGGAAGCCTAGGAAGTGTATTCAAAATTGCATTGACATTATAAAATATGTTTTTGACCACAATTCAATACTGTGTAAAGCACAAGCTCTAATAAAACTGTCGGGTTGGAACGGTGCCCATTGCAGTGACTTACATCATAAAGAAGATGTGGAAAGGTTCTAGGAGGACCAGGTTGCCTCCAACTCTTGCTGCCCAAGCAAAGAGGTGCAAAGAGTGAGCAATGTTCAGACACATTTTGCAGGCAAAACATCAAGTTGAGCACACGGCAGCTGTCCTGTTGTGCTGTTTGCTGTGAGTCAGGAAATGTTGAGGGCAATGTGGGAAACACTAGTGTGGACTTGCTTGGATACTCGTCTCTTAGATATTGCAAGGCACCCACCCAGGCCACCAAACCCATCATAGCCGTCCAGAAGAATATGAAAACCCTGAAATTAATAGAACTCATTGTTATAATAATTAATGTTATGACAGAAAATATTCCCCAAAAATAATAGAAATAACATGTTAATATTTATTTTAGCCATGGTTTTTTTTTCAGACACTTTATGAAACATCTGTTTTTTTACCCCTTAAGAGTATACCCCCAGCGTTATCATTTAGACATTCCTGGTTTTCTACTGACAGTGGTGAATACAGGGTTGGGGCAGCATATAGGTGTGGTTACTTCGCCCCAATGTGAAGATGATGATTATTATTATTATATTATAGTCTCAGTATTAGTCTTAAACCTAATTTAGCCTAGTTAAATAAATCATGGCAACCATAGGAACAATTCCCCTTCAAGAAAAATACCTTTGGTACCACCAGAAATCTAACCCGGGAACTCTAAATCAGTAGCCAGGTATGCTGACCACTATACCAAAAGGCTTGCCAACTGACTGTTTAATTATATTAGCACACAACTTTATAAGCTAACTTAAATCTAGGCCAAACACAGACCTCAGACTCCCTGACCTTTAATTCATATCCGTGAAAGGAGAAACTTACATTTCACCAATGATCAATTTTTTGGTCATACCAAGAATTGAACCTGAGACACTTGACTCAGTGGGGAAACAATAATGCCAATGTAAAAAATGTTAGAACCAATACGTGAAAATTACCTAGTTGTGACACTTTAGTCAGTGGGAAGACTATAATGCTACAGAAAAGTTAATAGAATCATTACATTAAAATTACATAGTTGGGAAAACAATTAAAACACCACAAAACAAACAAGAATAATTTGCCACGCGATTGGGCTGCAATTATTTTCATAATACAAAAAAAAGTTCTCCCTTAAATTTGTTTTATAAATGCCCCAAATTGTGGCGGCAAATATAACACTATAAAAATCTTTCATTGTGAATGACTTTTAGTTAGCTACTGTGTGTGGGGCACATTTATATAATATTTATTATATAAATTACTTATTATTAATCATCTTGGGGCTTATTTCTTGATTATTCACATAATAAAAATTACTTTTGATGAGTTTTCTGTGTCTAAGCACATCATTTATTAATAAAACTTACAAATGACTATTTAATTTGAACACTACACACACACTTGCATATATACCCTGGGTGTATGATGAAAATTATTTCGAGGGAGAATATATTTATCATAAAAAACATTACCAGAAGAAACTATTTATAAGTGATTTAAAAACAACATAAATACTAAACACTAACAAGTTATGACTTGAAATTGCCTATACATGTATATACTGTGAACCTGATGCACAGTTGATCTGGGCATTGTGATAGTGCCACCAACATTTTACACCAGTATTATTTCTTTTGCCTACAGTGTCTTAAATTCTTCTTCAGAAGTCCTAAAACTTCCAAAACTGTATTAACATGAGAGCAGGCTTCAGAAATATCAATCTCTACTTTTTGAAGTGTCTTTGACAGCTGCAGTGTAACTGAGAATATTTTCCCAATTACAATTAGCATATTATAGACTGCCTTGAACTCTAATAATTTAATATGCCAAATTTGAAGTTTCTCGATTTCTTGAAGACTGAAGACTTTCCAGTGCATTTACCACTGACTTATACACGTATATGAATCTCATAGCTACCTCGTGTTTACTATCCCATCTAATTTCGCGCAGAGAAAGGAGAGATGTTCATTTTGAAGTAGATGAATCTTGGACAATGCAGTCTTTCAACCCAGAATTTTGTTGTGAAGACTTAGAGAAAAAGATTTCCACTGAATGTAATGTTCCAATACAATTTCTGACTGGCACGATTTTTGATGAGTCATAAAGTACAAGATTGAGACAATGTGCACTTCAATGTACACAAAGAATCATAGGGCACATGCTTGAACTCCACAAATATTACTACTTATAGCCACATCACCATCATATCCGTGGCCTACCATTTTCTCAATGTGAACACTATTTTTTTTCAATGTTTTGAAAATGGTAGTAGCAAGGTCTACCTACACCTGTCAAGTCTGTAAATGGTAGTAGCAAGGTCTACCTACACCTGTCAAGTCTGTAAATGGTAGTAGCAAGGTCTACCTACACCTGTTAAGTCTGTAAATGGTAGTAGCAAGGTCTACCTACACCTGTCAAGTCTGAAAATGGTACAGCTTCAAGAAAAACTTCTCAGACTTTTTCAATTTCTTCATCAACATATCTTAAACACAGACTAATTTGTTCTATATTGGCGATATTACTGGTTTCATCCAAAAGCAAAAAGAAACACTTTGCTTTGTTTACATTATTTACAATCTAAGGACTTGTGTATTTTGAAACAGTTGATGAATTCTCAAGGTGCTCTTTGAGAGTTGTGTCATCAGCTTCTACCCTAAATCTAAGGAGGGCTCAGAAATTACCATTGATATGGTATTGACCTTTGAACATGACATCTCCAAACTATTTTCCCCGCAGAGCTATTTATTGTCTCCCAAAGAACATAACAGTATTTATAATTGATAGCAACTTTCCTGGTTGTTTAGAACATTCCATATTTACCTGGTCAGTAATGCATGCACTCTTCCCATCTGCAATATTTATGAAACCTCCAGCAAATGTAGCACATCTTTTATGATAGTTTGTTAACTGGTGAACGGTGAATTTTTTAAAGAATTTTTATACTCATTGAACCCTTTAACAACTAATGCCACAGGTGTTTGATGGTCACCTTTTCACATAGATTCTTTGCCAAATAAAACACTTAATTTACAGACAGCTACATTTTCATGCTCCGAGTAAGCTAACCACTTATATTTATGAAACCAGTTTCTTTGAAAAAACAGATTTTGTTTGCCAATTTTAGGGAATTTATACGACACTTGGAGTCCAAGCTTGTTTCAAGACAAGCATTTTATCTTTGTCACTAACTTTAACACAAATGTACCAGCCGGCATCTAAATTATAACTAGTTGAACCCAGGTAAGGGTTTGCTTGAATGAAAGTCGAATTAGCCTCACTTTGATACAAGCTCAATAATGTAGTATCTTGGTTAGATGAGGACGTAGCTGAGCATGTTGGGGTTAAGTTTTCAAACCTGGAAACACTCTCTGTTCATTCTCACTCGCACTCTAAGAGAATAGCAATTGGTCATCATATTTTTGCCTTTTCTTGTTATAATTAAGAAGAGAAGTTTGTGTCCCACTATGTTTCATTGTAGTTATAGTAACTTACATAACAATATTGTGAAAAAACAAATTATATTCACTACAACAGTTCGCCCGCACTATTCAGTGGAATAACATTTACCTTGGAGATAGCAGTGTGCACGTGCGGCAAGCACGAAAACAAAACAGAGCACCAAAATGGAACACAAGAGGATGTGTGCGCGCTGCTTGTAAAACTGGTTGACCTTGAGTGGCTTCAAGTGACTATTGGGGAAGGTGGACATTGGCATTGGAACTTGGCAGACACATAGATGATAAAGGAAATTACAGCATAAAGAGCGCTAGGAATTACTGTAAGTATAATATATTAACAGTAGAAAACTATCCGGAGAACAGACTATACACAATTATATATATAGTTGATGTGTGCCATTATTTAAGGGGGGTGGGGGTTTCATGGGTGTTGAACCACCCCCACCCCCCAACGTATATATATATATATATATACACGAATTTAATCTAGTGCATTCTATTTATTTAGCTTAAGCACTTAGAAATAGTCATATGTTGTTTTATCTAAGCCAAGTTGATGTAAAAAGAGAGGGAGAGCAAATTTCAAAGCAAAGAATAAAGAAAGTCCTTAAACTGAAGGTTAGTTCCCCTTCACCTACTAAGGGGGCACCTGCCTGGCAGCTATCTCAAGTTCCATCTCACACTGTCATCACCAGGGTTGTGCCATTTGACCGCATTCTCCACTCTCCCCATCAGAGTTGCACCATTTGGCCGCATTCTCCACTCTCACCATCAGGGTTGCACCATTTGGCTGCATTCTTCACTGCCACCATCAGGGTTGCACCATTTGGCCGTTTCCTCCAGTCTCGCCATCAAGGTTGCACCACTTGGCCGCATTCTCACTCTAACCATTAGGATTGCACCACTTGACCGCATTCTCCACTTTCACCGCCAAGGTTGTGCCATTTGGCCATGTCCTCCAATATCACCATCTGGGTTGTGCTATTTAGCCGTGTCCTCTCCTCTTGCCAAACAGGGTGGCACCATTTGGCTACTTCTTCCCTCTCGCCAACCGGGTGGCACCATTTGGCCACTTCCTTCCACTCACCATAAGGGTTGCATTGTTTAGCCATTTTCCCAAATGTCCCTCTACCATCGACGTTTCCACAGACTGACCCACCAGGGGATGCCAAAACACAAGCCTCGCAGGACCAGAGGAGGGAAACACATAAGTAAGAACCAGGCCGCCAAAGATTCCCCCTCCTACACTTCCTTGGAGAATTCATTTTTTCCTCCCCTACAAATCAAATCACAATGTACCGCTATTTCTGCCGTTTCTTGCCTTCTATCAACAAAGGTCCCAACGCTGCACCTGTCAACACTTGACCCCCTCCTCCTACATCAAATCAGGCAGTGCTCTCACACCAAAAGGAACCCAACCGAGACCAGTTCACATCCGAACCACAACAAGAGGCAGTTATCAATTGGGAACATTTCCAATGGAATTTTACATCCATCCTTAGGTAGGACGACCCACCAACAACTAAAGATAAGAAACAGGCCTTCTTGTCTCCCCCTTTTTCTTCTGGTGTGCTAACCTAATCAAAGAAATATCCTCAAACAAAACAACCCCCCCCCCCCCCCAAAAAAAAACTGTAACACCAAACCATAACAAAGGGTCAAACTACAAACACACTGTCTCCAAGATAAGTAAAAGAATGTGACTTTCTGCTAGCTAAAAGTCTTACCTAAATTAAATTTACTTTGAACAAGAAATAAAATAAATGAAAATTAACTTAAATATGCTAATTTGGAATAAAAGGGATGGAAAAACTGTAACATTACAAAATGCACTAAAGACTAAGCTAGGGAGTTGGATAATCCTCCTAGTTATTTATGTATATATTCTAGTCTATCCTATTCTAGTTTGCCAATGACTGGAAAGTTAAGTTATGAATTAAGATTTTTCCTAAATAAATTCACACTTTTCTGCCACACAATTTTTGGTATATTTCTTCTAAATTATACCTTCTTTATCCGTAACCTATTTGTGTGATTAAATATGGATAGCCTGATCAGGTATTAAAGGCCTGTTTCATAGTCAGACTTAGTATGGCTCATGTGCGGTGCTATGACAACACCTACCCAAACTCAAAAGGAATGGGCCAGTTTTGCATTTGAGTTTAGGTGTCGTCTTGTATTTAATATAGCGCTGCAATTAAAGCATTTTTTTTAGCATGGTGTCTTACTACTCTTTTGGGTTATACGCTTGAAGCATACTAAGCTTGCCTATGAAATTGGTCCTAAGTTACAGTAAAATAAAAAAGTAAAGTTTATTTTGAGGGTCTCAAAACTGGAAATAATTATATATTAGTAAATATAAATTAATTAAAATGACAGGTGTATTAACTAAAACAACACAAGAGAAATAGTAAGTTTATTTACCTGCATATTATCACATTCTTCAACTAAGTTCCGGATTCTGTCTGTAAAATCTTCCTTAAACTGTTCAGTGTTCCATAAGTTGGCACCAAGCTTGTAGTTGTTAAATGGTTGGCTATCATTAGCATGTTCATATTTGTTGATTATAGAGACTGTTCGTGGGTGAAACCGTTGTCGAAGATAATCAACCCACACTTCACACCACATTTTCTAGGTTGTACACTTTCAGAGCTGTGAAATGATGGCTAGTATCAGTCCCAAACATTGTTTGGTCAGTAAATTTATTATGTCATTTTTAAAAAGTATGGATTGTTTAGTAACTCAATGCATTATTTTATTGTGAATTAGTTTAAAGAAACTATAAGATATTAAAATTTTTAAGATCTTTATAAAGTTCTGATCATTAAAATAATAACTTCATTATGTATGGATGATTTTAGAATTTGTAGGCCTATTGATTATTTTTATCAGTATTAATATAGTTTACTGCAATGTAAATGTTGTCCCACCCAAAGTTTTTGTTAAAGCCCATTAGTTTTAATAATTATGAAAAGGTAAGTACAAAAATGTGTGATATTCATGGCAAATTTATTTATTTTTTAACATTTCAATAACTTCAAATATTATTTGGGGAACAAAACATGTTACCTGTGTAGGCTATACTGTTTAAGTTTATATTATAAGTTATGAACTTTTAAATGTGACTTGGTTATCTAATGGAGGAGGTTACATAGTGATGAGTTACATGACCGGCACTCATCACACGACATTGTTAGGATAATCAAGTCACGCAGATTCCAGTGGGCAAAGACATGTAGTGCAAATGGGAGAATTTGGAAACGTGTTCAGGTTACTGACTGGCAAACCCAATGGGAAGACACCATTGGGAAGACCTTTATGCAGATGGAAAGATAGCATTAGAATGGACCTGAAAGGTGCATGCTTCATATATCATATTAAGTAACCCTGTCTAAAGATTGTTTCAAATACAAAAAGTATACCATGATTTTGGTAGGAAGCCTGTTCTGAATGGCCTTTTATCTTAACAAAATCAGGGTGTATCTCCAATATATGATTTTACCATCTTGAACAACAGTCTTACTAGTGTGGCCATCGTCTTGATCCATAACATTCTCTTCGTCAATATCCTGAAGGAACTCATTCTTCAGAGTTGTAGGTTCAGTCAAAACTTCCACCTTCTCTCAAGGCCAGGGTACAATTTCAGGGTTAGCCAAGGGTTGTTCATACAACTCTCCTTTTTCTGGCAGGTGGCCCAAGCTACCCTTCAAGTCTACCAAGAGCAAGCGGGGCGTGTATGTCACATAACCCTAAAGGATAAAGTAACTGAGCAATGATTATTTAAGTAGGTACATACTAAATTAGAAATGTTAACTCAAACAAACCACTAGTAAATCTTCAAACAATGTTCAACAGAAAGATCAAGGGATGGGTTGAAGACAAGACACTTGCAATTACAGTAGTGAGAGAGCATGGAAATCTGGTGTTATCTATCAGAGTAGGGATAGGTCGTTGGAGATTCAACAAGTGCAATAAAAAAAATTCAAATTTTGAGTGCGAGTTATTTTTTTAATTTGATTATGATAATGGTTTAATGTACCGGTAACATAATTGTAGCAAATAACCAAAAACCAAACCCCAGAAGCTTAATTTACCTCATAATGTAAACCAAATCAAAATTGAAAAAAAAAATTAAAAAATAACATCATGTTTCCTAAGCATAAAATTCAGATTCATATTCGTAGGTAAAATGAATATTCGAGTATAATGGTTGGGCAGCCCTAGTCTATTAGATTACCATTTCAAAACCTGGGAGTAACCAAGTTATTTTAAAGAGCTTACGAATTCCCAAAACTTACAGATCTTTCAAACTAGTATTAACACAAAATCATCTAGATGATGTTTGGTCATATGTTTATTGTGAGTTCATAGAACTGTCTGATATGGCCGTAAAGCACCTGACATCTTTTCCACAACACGTGTTTGTTTAAGAGGGTTTGCTGAGCTTAATACAGTGAAATCAAGATATCAAAACAAGACAAATGTGACAACAAATTAAGTATGAAACTGTCATCAGTTTGGATAAACATATTAGGTATCTTTGAAATCAAATAAAAAGAATCAACCATCTTATTGCAACTTAATGGACTATAAAATGGAAATATTCTACTATGCTTGATTATTTTTTTTCAAGGGAAAAACCCCATTATTAATAATTCCTGAGCTCATGACACTTGTTTGTTATTATGTCTCTTTACATTACTGCTGACAAAAGAGCAAGTCTAAGCATGTGAAGTCCCTGATATTTTAATTTCAGAAGGGCTCTTCACAATAAAAAATGTGAGGATTCATGTGTCTTAAGATTTGAAGCATAATTTGCTTCGGACGCATAGTAACTTCTTTAGAGAAACTCTGGGTCAAATTCTTGCTGGGATCAATTTAATCTTGAAAACAAACAAGTTAAGTTGATAGTAAGTTATTGTTTAGTATGTGGGATAAGCGATAGTAACCTCACTTGTGTTAAGTACCTGTGAAAACAATAATATTAATAGTTAATAGAAAATTCTCTAATTTAAAATTTAATCTAGAATGAATTTTTATTGATGTTGTGACTTTAAAAGATAATGGTTAAGGACTTTACTGAACTTAGCCACAACCACATAAACGTTTATTTTAGGGGAAAACAAGAAATGCGCAGGGTGACAACATCAAACTATGAAAACAGATATAACTATTAGTTTATAAATAAACCATTAGAGGGCACTAAAAACGAGAAATAATAAAGTACGTTTTAAGTTGAGACAATAGATGGCAGATTCAGAAATTATAAGGAATTAAGTAAGACAAGATAACAATTAATAAAATAACCAATTTATTCAGAAGGATTGAAATAAGTTAATGATTTAATATGTTATTTTGAATATATAAAAGCTGCAAAACATTAAATTTCATAAATAATATATTATTATTAATGGTGGGATTTCATTTTAATGGTTTCCCTATTATTCAAATTATTGGTCGTTACATTAATGATAGTAACGCAAGAATTGTATCAAACGAACATAGATAGACTAATTATGAGTATTCAGAACATTTTTAATAAATAGTCTTTGAATCTTTAACACAAAAATTAGCTATAGGTAATTCATTTTAAGATAAAACATCTTATAAATTTGAAATTGCAAAACGAACCTATACGGTGAATATTACATTTATAGATGCCTACAACTAATCTACATAGATGTAGTACTCAGATCTGCCGGATATCTAGAGAAAATAACATTTAAAGTTGAATTTAGATTTTAAATAACACCATGAACCGTCTAATTTAAGGTGCCACATATACTATGTTTGATACTACCACACTGTGACTCTAATTTAAGATGCCACAACTAATATATTTGAAATTGTCACATGAACACACATGGTGGCGAGTACACTAATGAGTGCCTAAAACTAATCTACATAGGTGTGGTACCCGGATCTGTCGGAATTTTGGAGTAAATTACCTTTAAATGGGAACGTACGTATTAAATAGCACAATGGGTTCTCTAATTTAAGGTGCCACAACTTCTATATTTGAAATTGTCACACTTGCACACATGGTGGCGAATACACTTATAGGTGCCTACCACTAATCTACATAGGTGTGGTACCCGGATCTGCTGGAAGTTTGGAGTAAATTACCTTTAAATAGGAACGTACGTATTAAATAGCACAATGGAAACTCTACTTTAAGGTGCCACAACTTCTATATTTGAAATTGTCACACTAGCACACATGGTGGTGAATACACTTATAGGTGCCTACCACTAATCTACATAGGTGTGGTACCCGGATCTGCCGGAAGTTTGGAGTAAATTACCTTTAAATAGGAACGTACGTATTAAATAGCACAATGGAGTCTCTACTTTAAGGTGCCACAACTTCTATATTTGAAATTGTCACACTAGCACACATGGTGGCGAATACACTTATAGGTGCCTACCACTAATCTACATAGGTATGGTACCCGTATCTGCCGGAAGTTTGGAGTAAATTACCTTTAAATAGGAACGTACGTATTAAATAGCACAATGGAGTCTCTACTTTAAGGTGCCACAACTTCTATATTTGAAATTGTCACACTAGCACACAATGGTGGCGAATACACTCATAGGTGCCTACAACTAATCTACATAGGTGTGGTACCCGGATCTGCCGGAATTTTGGAGTAAATTACTTTAAATAGGAACGTACGTATTAAATAGCACAATAGAGTCTCTAATTTAAGGTGCCACAACTTCTATATTTGAAATTGTCAAACTAGCACACATTGTGGCGATTACAATTATAGGTGCCTACCACTAATCTACATAGGTGTGGTACCCAGATCTGCCGGAATTTTGGAGTAAATTAGCTTTAAATAGGAACGTACGTATTAAATAGCACAATGAGTCTCTAATTTAAGGTGTCACAACTTCTATATTTGAAATTGTCAAACGAGCACACATGATGGCGAATACACTTATAGGTGCCTACCACTAATATACATAGGTGTGGTACCCGTATCTGCCGGAAGTTTGGAGTAAATTACCTTTAAATAGGAACGTACGTATTAAATAGCACAATGGAGTCTCTACTTTAAGGTGCCACAACTTCTATATATTTGAAATTGTCACACTAGCACAAATGGTGGTGAATACACTCATAGGTGTCTACAACTAATCTACATAGGTGTGGTACCCGGATCTGCCGGAATTTTGGAGTAAATTACCTTTAAATAGGAACGTACGTATTAAATAGCACAATAGAGTCTCTAATTTAAGGTGCCACAACTTCTATATTTGAAATTGTCAAACTAGCACACATTGGGGCGATTACAATTATAGGTGCCTACCACTAATCTACATAGGTGTGGTACCCAGATCTGCCGGAATTTTGGAGTAAATTAGCTTTAAATAGGAACGTACGTATTAAATAGCACAATGGGTCTCTAATTTAAGGTGCCACAACTTCTATATTTGAAATTGTCACACGAGCACACATGGTGGCGAATACATTATAGGTGCCTACACTAATCTACATAGGTGTGGTACCCGGATCTGCCGGAATTTGGAGTAAATTACCTTTAAATAGGAACGTACGTATTAAATAGCAAATGGTCTCTAATTTAAGGTGCCACAACTTCTATATTTGAAATTGTCACACGAGCACACATGGTGGCGAATACACTTATAGGTGCCTACACTAATCTACATAGGTGTGGTACCCGGATCTGCCGGAATTTGGAGTAAATTACCTTTAAATAGGAACGTACGTATTAAATAGCACAATGGAGTCTCTAATTTAAGGTGCCACAACTTCTATATTTGAAATTGTCACACTAGCACACATGGTGGCGAATACACTTATAGGTGCCTACACTAATCTACATAGGTGTGGTACCCAGATCTGCCGGAATTTGGAGTAATTACTTTAAATAGGAACGTACGTATTAAATAGCACAATGGAGTCTCTAATTTAGGTGCCACAACTTCTATATTTGAAATTGTCACACGTAGCACACATGGTGCGAATACACTTATAGGTGCCTACAACTAATCTACATAGGTGTGGTACCCAGATCTGCCGGAATTTGGAGTAAATTACCTTTAAATAGGAACGTACGTATTAAATAGCACAATGGAGTCTCTAATTTAAGGTGCCACAACTTCTATATTTGAAATTGTCACACTAGCACACATGGTGGCGAATACACTTATAGGTGCCTACCACTAATCTACATAGGTGTGGTACCCGGATCTGCGGAAGTTTGGAGTAAATTACCTTTAAATAGGAACGTACGTATTAAATAGCACAATGGAGTCTCTACTTTAAGGTGCCACAACTTCTATATTTGAAATTGTCACACTAGCACACATGGTGGCGAATACACTTATAGGTGCCTACCACTAATCTACATAGGTGTGGTACCCGGATCTGCCGGAAGTTTGGAGTAAATTACCTTTAAATAGGAACGTACGTATTAAATAGCACAATGGAGTCTCTAATTTAAGGTGCCACAACTTCTATATTTGAAACTGTCACACGAGCACACATGGTGGCGAATACACTTATAGGTGCCTAACCTAATCTACATAGGTGTGGTACCCGGATCTGCCGGAATTTTGGAGTAAATTACCTTTAAATGGGAACGTACGTATTAAATAGCACAATGGGTTCTCTAATTTAAGGTGCCACAACTTCTATATTTGAAATTGTCACACTAGCACACATGGTGGCGAATACACTTATAGGTGCCTACAACTAATCTACATAGGTGTGGTACCAAGATCTGCCGGAATTTTGGAGTAAATTACCTTTAAATGGGAACGTACGTATTAAATAGCACAATGGGTTCTCTAATTTAAGGTGCCACAACTTCTATATTTGAAATTGTCACACTAGCACACATGGTGGCTAATACACATATAGTTGCCTACCACTAATCTACATAGGTGTGGTACCTGGATCTGCTGGCAGTTTGGAGTAAATTACCTTTAAATAGGAACGTACATATTAAATAGCACAATGGAGTCCCTACTTTGAGGTGCCACAACTTTTATATTCGAAATTGTCACACTAGCATACATGGTTGCGAATACACTTATAGTTGCCTACCACTAATCTACATAGGTGTGGTACCCGGATCTGCCGGAAGTTTGGAGTAAATTACCTTTAAATAGGAACGTACATATTAAATAGCACAATGGAGTCCCTACTTTGAGGTGCCACAACTTTTATATTCGAAATTGTCACACTAGCATACATGGTTGCGAATACACTTATAGTTGCCTACCACTAATCTACATAGGTGTGGTACCCGGATCTGCCGGAAGTTTGGAGTAAATTACCTTTAAATAGGAACGTACATATTAAATAGCACAATGGAGTCCCTACTTTGAGGTGCCACAACTTTTATATTCGAAATTGTCACACTAGCATACATGGTGGCGAATACACTTATAGTTGCCTACCACTTATCTACATAGGTATGGTACCCAGATCTGCCGGAATTTTGGAGTAAATTACCTTTAAATTGGAACGTACCTGTTAAATAACAGAATGGTGACATGAGCACACATTGTGGCGAATATTCTTATAGGTGCCTACAACTAATTTAAATTGGTGTGGTACCTTGATCTAGTGGAATTTTGGAATTAATTACCTTTTAATTGGAATTTACGTTTAAAATAGTGGCATTAATTGTCTACTTGCAATATCTTCAAATTTTAAACTGCTACACTAGCACTGATTGTGACATTACACTCACATCTGACTTTAGCTTATCTTAATAGATGTTGCACGTTAATATTTACATGACTAAATATTTTAAAATAATTTAATATACATATTTATCCAAATTATATTTAATTTTCATTTAATAAAATATAATCAAACTCTTTACTGTTAATAAATATTATTTTATTAGGTATAAAAAATCGAATAATGACCTATACCAAAACCTTAATGTTTCAGATAGTTATTATTCTATAGTTAATTTTCTTTTTCTATAATACAATTTAAAATATATTACATATCCTTCCTTGTCCTCAATGATGTCTGCCTAGAATCTGTCAGGATGGGTGAGGAATGAGGGGGAGGCGATTGTGTATACTTGTGTGGGTTCGGGATTGAATTTAGACTTGGTTTTTAAAAAGGTTTATTTGTATAAATATTATATTACAAATGTGATGTTGATAATAATACAAGAAACGAAATAACTTAAATAATATTCGGAAGCTTGTGACAAAACAAGGTGTTGCTAGGAATACCCACTGGCTTGTCTGACTCCTAGATGGTCTCTACATTGTCTCTGCACCCTGGTACCCTGGGATCGAGCGGTAGCCCTCCTCTACGAATTCTGATGAACTGGCGTCCTAGCCCGGGTAGTGTCGAATTGAGTAGAATGACCCCTAGACTGTGATGTTGTTTAGTCAGCCACTATGGCTGGATCCCATATATTTTATCCTGATTTCCGGCATTGTTTCTGACTAAGGAATGCTGACAATGTTTTTGTGGTCAGCTTCTCTATTCTATTTGTTTATAGGTTAATTGCAACAACCTGCAACACTCGTTTGGTCATTCGCATTCCATAACACACAATATTATACAAACAATTCTTACCAAAATTAGGCCGTGTGGTTACAAATACATATATTTTATCGTCAATTTTAGAATAGTTTATAATTAATTGAAAATGTATTTTGTGGAAACCTTTATGTTTGGATGTGAATTATTCCTAAACAAAACGTGCTAGCTATCTTCAGTGTCCATAGTTTTATCTATTCATCCTACATACTGAAAAAAAGTGATCAAGCAACTATCAGAATCAGTTTATTTAAATATATTAGATGTGGCTTACTAAGAGAAGCCGATATTTTCTTTATTGTGGCCCTATAAAATTTAAATGTTTAATTTAAGGTAGAACTCCACCAACTTGATTCCTCTTCGGTTCCAATGGACCCTATCTATTTTCCTATTATTAGGTGCTCCAATGAACTTGTAAAATGAATCATACATCAAATATTTTTATAGATTGTGTAATACATTTTGTATCTAGGAATTATTTGTTTATTGGCACTGCGTCTTACTACCCGTTTGGATTATACCCACATATACTATTTGCGCTAACAGTTTAGGGAAAAGGAAAGTTGTTATTAGAGGAAGTGTACTCATTGGCAGTCCAGTTTACTGCGAGAGTGACTCGTTAGACCATTCAACTAACGAAGAGGGTATTTAAATGCTTGACCTAAGAGGGATTCTAGCGGTATTGTAATTGATGCAAGAAAAGGGGAAGCCACATATCCCTAATTTCTTAATATCGCCTGTATCCTTCCTTCCCCCACTTTTTCACCGAAATTCATCAAATGGTACGTCCCGGTACAACATAATAACTTACTACTAATAATTTTAAATACTCGTACATTAGTTTCTAATATAAATTTAGATTTCTCTAAGAATATCTATAATTTATTATTTAAGAATTATATAATATTTAACCTTACAATTAAGCTATTTGGTTGAGAGGGACTAAGTGTATAAGGGGTTATAACGGTAGAAGAACACAATATTTATTTAACACCCTGTCTCACTACCCGTTAGGGTTATACGCCTATGTACTAATTACACTAATGGTCCAGGGAGGAGGTAGGTGCAATTTAGAGAAAGTGGATCCACATTTGCTTGGAGAGTGGGAAACAATTTAGGTTGGAAGCCCCCAGTGCACCCAACCAGGATCAAACCCCGATTTCCCCATCTTCGGCAGTCTAATCTAATATGAGAGTAGCGCGTTAGACCGTGCGGCCACCGAGGCGGGTAAAATACTCGTTCATTTGTCATCTTTGCATTAAAATAAAAGAGAATAATATTTTCTAAATTTGTTGAGCCATGTGAAGAATGTGGCCTAAAACTGGTTTCGGAAATCGAAAGAATTTAAGTTTCTTACTCTCATAGCTCGTTAATGAAAATACTTAAAAATACATTTATGGTGTGTAACATTTCAGAGAAGAAAAATTATTTTAATGGCGAGAGAAAAAAAATCTGTAAAAATATCCTTAAAGTGTCCACGAATCAACTGTTCCCTGGATAGAGGATCCACGTGACGGAGACAATTGAGAACCATTGCACTTATTGATTCTACTTGTCAAATTTTATCGCTCGGGATCCAGGCAGCAGCCGTTCAGCGAAAAATAATCTTGTATTTTATATATAATAATGGGTATTGAAAAGATTCCGGAAGACACGGGTACCACACCGATGTAGATTAATTGTAGGCACTTATGAGTGTATTCGCCACCATGTGTGCTCGTGTGACAATTTCAAATATAGAAGTTGTGACACCATAAATTAGAGTCACCATTTTGTTATTTAACACGTACGTAGGGTGACCTGGTGGTCTAGGGGTAAGGTGTCAGACTTCTATGCTGGCGGCCGGGGTTCAATCCTCGGTCCCGGCAAAGATTTATCTGATTACCAAACCCTTCCTTCACCTCTGACAAGACATCTTGTGAATGTGAGGAATGCCAGGTCTCCACCGTGGTTCGGATTCCACGTTAAACTGTAGGTCCTTCATTTCATCTCACAATCACCCTACCATTACACATTAGCGTAAGTGCGTATAACCCGAACGGGTAGTAAGACGCGGTGCTAATAATAATAACACGTACGTTCCTATTTAAAGGTAATTTACTCCAAAATTCCGGCAGATCTGGGTACCCAACCTATATAGATTAGTTGAAGGCACCTATAAGTGTATTCGCCACCATGTGTGCTAGTGTGACAATTTCAAATATAGAAGTTGTGACACCTTAAATTAGACTTTCCATTTCGCTAGGTACGTTCCTATTTAAAGGTAATTTACTCAAAAATTCCGGCAGATTTCGGTAACACACCTATGTATATTAGTTGTAGGCACCTATAAGTGTATTAGCCACCATGTGTGCTCGTGTGACAATTTCAAATATAGAAGTTGTGGCACCTTAAAGTAGAGACTCCATTGTGCTATTTAATACGTACGTTCCTATTTAAAGGTAATTTACTCCAAAATTCCGGCAGATCCGGGTACCACACCTATGTAGATTAGTGGTAGGCACCTATAAGTGTATTCGCCACCATGTGTGCTAGTGTGACAATTTCAAATATAGAAGTTGTGGCACCTTAAATTAGAGATCCCATTGTGCTATTTAATACGTACGTTCCCATTTAAAGGTAATATACTCCAAAATTCCGGCAGATCTGGGTACCATACCTATGTAGATTAATTGTAGGCACCTATGAGTGTATTCGCCACCATTTGTGTTTGTGTGACAATTTCAAATATAGAAGTTGTGGCACCTTAAATTAGAGATCCCATTGTGCTATTTAATACGTACGTTCCTATTTAAAGGTAATTTACTCCAAAATTCCGGCAGATCTGGGTACCCAACCTATATAGATTAGTTATAAGGCACCTATGAGTGTATTCGCCACCATTTGTGTTTGTGTGACAATTTCAAATATAGAAGTTGTGGCACCTTAAATTAGAGACTCCATTTTGCTATTTAATACGTACGTTCCTATTTAAAGGTAATTTACTCCAAAATTCGGGCAGATCTGGGTACCACACCTATGTAGATTAGTGGTAGGCACCTATAAGTGTAATCGCCACAATGTGTGCTAGTGTGACAATTTCAAATATAGAAGTTGTGTCACCTTAAATTAGAGTTTCCATTTCGCTAGGTACGTTCCTATTTAAAGGTAATTTACTCCAAAATTCTGGCAGATCTGGGTTCCAAACCTATATAGATTTGTTGAAGGCACCTATAAGTGTATTCGCCACCATGTGTGCTCGTGTGACAATTTCAAATATAGAAGTTCTGACACCTTAAAGTAGAGACTCCATTGTGCAATTTAATACGTACGTTCCTATTTAAAGGTAATTTACTCCAAAATTCCGGCAGATTTCGGTACCACATCTATGTAGATTAGTTGTAGGCACCTATAAGTGTATTCGCCACCATGGGTGCTCGTGTGACAATTTCAAATATAGAAGTAGTAGCACCTTAAATTAGAGACTCCATTGTGCTATTTAATACGTACGTTCCTATTTAAAGGTAATTTACTCCAAAATTCCGGCAGATCCGGGTACCACACCTATGTAGATTAGTTGTAGGCACCTATAATTGTATTCGACACCATGAGTACTCGTGTGACAATTTCAAATATAGAAGTTGTGGCAACTTAAATTAGAAATTACATTTCGCTACGTACATTCCTATTTAAAGGTAATTTACTCCAAAATTCCGGTAGATCTGGGTACCACACCTATGTAGATTAGTGGTAGGCACCTATAAGTGTATTCGCCACCATGTGTGCTAGTGTGACAATTTCAAATATAGAAGTTGTGGCACCTTAAATTATACTTTCCATTTCGCTAGGTACGTTCCTATTTAAAGGTAATTTACTCCAAAATTCCGGCAAATCTGAGTACCACACCTATGTAGATTAGTTGTAGGCACCTATAAGTGTATTCGCCACCATGTGTGCTCGTGTGACAATTTCAAATACAGATGTTGTTTCACCTTAAATTAGAGTCACCATTGCGCTATTTAACTTTTACCCCTCTGTTAGATCTATGCTGCGCTCTATTTTCTTATATAGAACTAAATTATTGTACTTATCGCTCTCTATGAGATGCTTTGGAACTAATTTTCGATTCTAGCGCTACCTATTAGAAGGTTTAGAACTAATATTTGTTGTAGTGTCTTTTATTTTTCATATGTTGGCCAACTTGTGGAAAAAACTGTTAGTTTATTGTGGTTGTGGCGGATTTCTGCAAGCTTGGTTAAGAGATGAGTAAACAACTAAAAATGATTGGGCTGAACTATTCCAGATCCACAATAACCTACACGTCCAATACCACCACAAGAAAAACAAATATAACCAATAAAAAATTAGTTCAGAAAATAATTATAGACGGCGGAATTTGTGTTTAAAAATTAAAACGAAGTTGTAAAAGTATAATTTCATTTCTCTATCAAACAGAAAAAAGTGTGCATAGGCCTAGACCCTACAGTCTAGAGCAATTTGACCAAAGCTTGAGGAAGTACACGAACTTTTTCAGCAAAAACCTCGTTTACACGTTTTGTTTAAAGCGCTATAGATTCTAAAGAACAATTTGTGTCAAAAGCACAGAGCGGGGCCCTGTTAGGAAATTTAACTATCTATTTAAATATATAAGTGTGCATAGGCCTAGACCCTACAGATCAGAGCAATTTGACCAAAGCTTGAGGAAGTACATGAACTTTTTCAGCAAAAACCTCGTTTACACGTTTTGTTTAAGGCAATACAGAATCTAAAAAACAATTTGTGTCAAAAGCACAGAGCGGAGACCTGATAGGAAATTTAATTTTTATCCAAATATATAAGTGTGCATAGGCCTCGACCCTAGAGATCTGAGCAATTTGACCAAAGCTAGAGGAAGTACACGATTTTTATCAGGAAACACCTCGTTTACACGTTTTGTTTAAAGCGCTATAGATTCTAAATAACAATTTGTGTCAAAAGCACAGAGTGGGGCCCTGATAGGAGATTTAATTCTCTATCTAAATATATAAGTGTGCATAGGCCTCGACCCTTCAGATCAGAGCAATTTGACCAAAGCTTGAGAAGTACATGATTTATATAAGGAAAAACCTCGTTTACACGTTTTATTTAAGGCGCTACAGATTTTAACAAACAATTCGTGTCAAAAGCACAGAGCGGGGACCTGATAGGAAATTCAATTCTCTATCTAAATATATAAGTGTGCATAGTGTGCATAGGCCTAGACCCTACAGATCTGAGCAATTACACCAAAACTTGAGGAAGTACACGAACTTTTTCAGGATAAACCTCGTTTACACGTTTTGTTTAAGGCAATACAGAATCTAAAAAACAATTTGTGTCAAAAGCACAGAGCGGGGCCCTGATAGGAAATTCTATTTTCTATCTAAATATATAAGTGTGCATAGGCCTAGACACTACAGATCAGAGAAATTTGACCAAAGCTTGAGGAAGTACACGATTTTTATCAGGAAAAACCTCGTTTACACGTTTTATTTAAGGCGCTACAGCTTCTAAAAAACCATTTGTGTCAAAAGCACAGAGCGAGGCCCTGATAGAAAATTTAATTATCTATTTAAATATATAAGTGTGCATAGGCCTAGACCCTACAGATCAGAGCAATTTGACCAAAGCTGAGGAAGTACACGATTTTTATCAGGAAAAACCTCGTTTACACGTTTTATTTAAGGCGCTACAGCTTTTAAAAAACAATTTGTGTCAAAAGCACAGAGCGGGACCTGATAGAAATTTAATTTTATATCCAAATATATAAGTGTGCATAGGCCTAGACCCTACAGATCAGAGCAATTTGACCAAAGCTAGGGAATACACGATTTTTATCAGGAAACACCTCGTTTACACGTTTTATTTAAGGCGCTACAGCTTTTAAAAAACAATTTGTGTCAAAAGCACAGAGCGGGGACCTGATAGGAAATTTAATTCTATATCCAAATATATAAGTGTGCATAGGCCTATACCCTACAGATCAGAGCAATTTGACCAAAGCTTGAGGAAGTACACGATTTTTATCAGGAAAAACCTCGTTTACACGTTTTGTTTAAGGTGCTACAGCTGCTAAAAAACAATTTGTGTTAAGGGCACAGATCAGGGCCGTGATGGTCTCGATCACCTCTTCTCAACATCATATTTATTCGCCAGCTTACGCAATGTATAACTCCTAATTTTACATAATGAAATAATAAATATACAGTTTTATTTTTATTTAAAATTCTGTTTCAATTGCTCTTATGTCAAAATCATATTTTTTGTCTATTTTATTGGTGAATTTGTAAGATTTTAAGATCAATGGCACTCTTGTATATTATTTAACTTCTTTTAGTTTCTTTCTAATTTGTTGTACCACTGATATAACCTTCCTTTTCCCACCATTATTCTCTCTATACAGAAATAATCATTTAACTATAAATGCTTGACTATGACAAATTCTCCCAACAATATATTTCTTCTTATTCTACTGTCAATAGACCTTTTCATCCGCGAGCCTCCCTTTTCCCCACCCCTGCCCAAAGCAAGACACATAGACTATAAATAGGTACCTAATAACTTTGGTATTATGACTCATACACCTCTGCCAGACTAAGGGCAGAACCTGTTCCCCCCTCCGAAACCCAGTCCACTCCAATATTTCATAAAATTCTGCTGTTGAGCTCGCGGGAATCACATTTCGTGGACAGTCTGGTTGACTCATGAATCCAACCCACTTTCATAACTAAAGCAAGCAATTGAAAAAGTGTCGTAAACTATTGCCAGCCAAAATGACAAGTTGTATTATACCTAACGTGACCAGACGTCCCGCTTTGAGCGGGACAGTCCCACTTTGGGGAAATGTGTCCCGCTGTCCCCAAGATTTTCCATGGGACGCACAATTGTCCCGCTTTGGAGGGTAGTCCATTTTGTGAACTACATAAATTAATAAAAACGTTGTTATGACTCGTCTAGACACTCATTGCGCCAGCCCAGTGCCTATCAGTCCAGTCTAGATGACGTGAATCCCCCTCCACCGTACCACACCAATGTACCCACAGCTACAGAACTACAGTATTCGTTCTGACTCAAGCCTCCTTGGAAGTATTCGGTTGGACTCGTTAGTCGTCAACGTTAGTTAGCAGTACACAGGATTATTTATAGATCATTCGACCGACCAGTAACCTAAACTGTGTTTATTTATTTCGAAAGAGTTGTGTTTACTCTTTAGAAAGTTGTGTCGTATGCATTTAAATTTGCAAACAAATATATTTAATAATGCCAAAAAGAAAGTGCTCTTTCAACGCTGACTTACGGGCTAAATATCCGTTCATAAAACTTAAAAGTGAAGCGAACAGTAGTGATGTCGTGTGTGAAAAATGTCGTACTGAGTTTAGTGTTGCGCACGGAGGTTCCTGTGATGTGGAAAAACATTTAAAATCTCATCGGCACGTAGCTTCAGACCAGGCTGCTTGTTCTAGTAAATCTATTTCTTTGTTTTTCAAAAGTAATGTGCCGTCCAAGAAAGATCTCGAAGTTTCTGCTGCCGAAGGTGTCTGGGCCTATCACACTGTACGAGAAAATCACAGCTTTCGTTCCAATGATTGTGCTTCAAAAGTAATAAGTACGTGCTTTGAACCAAAGTTTCATTGTGCCAGAACAAAATCGCAAGCCATTGTAACTCAAGTATTTGCACCATTGGCTGATTCACAACTTAAAAGGGGGTTGGAAAATGCAAATTATGTTTCCTTAATGACAGACGCATCTAACCACGGGTCACAAAAAATATTACCCGTGTTGGTGAGATATTTTGATAAGTTTGATGGGGTGAAAGTAAAAATATTGGACTTACGGTCTCAGCCTGGGGAAACTTCCGAAATTATTGTCAGTTATTTAAAGGACTTGTTGCGAAAGCATAACCTAACAGACAAAATAATTTCTTTCAGTGGGGATAACACAAACTGTATGTTTGGTGGTGCAGGAAGAAAAGGAACAGAGAATGTTTATCGCAAATTGGAAACTTTTTTGCAAAGGGATATTGTGGGTATTGGATGTGCTTCGCACATTATACACAACGCTATATTAAGTGCGTCTGATTGTCTGCCAGTAGATGTAGAAGTAGTGGTTGTGAAAATATATTCACACTTCTATATTTACACAGTAAGGGTGGAAAAATTTAAAGAAATTTGTGACACCATCGATATTGAGTACCAGAAAATGTTGGGGTACAGCAAAACACGATGGCTAGCGCTAATTCCTGCCGTGGAAAGAATTTTAAAATTGTATTTGCCACTTAAGGAATACTTTCTGAGTCAACCTAAATGCCCCGTGGTTTTGAAGACATTCTTTGAAGATGAACATTCATTAATGTGGTTATATTTCATACACAGCCAAGCAGCTACCTTCCAAAACTCAGTTTTAAAAGTGGAAGGTCAGAATGTTTCTGCCATCGAGGTTACTGCGGAGATAAAAACAATGAAAGAGAACCTTCAAAATAAGATTATCACTAGATTTATTCCTCATGTACTGCGCAACTTAATGACAAACAACTGTTCAGGACCTGAAAAAGAGGATTTTACCAAGACTATTGTAACATTTTACGAGACATCATTACAATATTTAGAGCAGTGGACAACGCATTTCGAGGACTTGGAAATGTTTGAATGGGCAACTCTGAAAAAAAATCCAGAATGGTCTGATGTTCAACTAGCCGTAGACTACCTTATTGATAAAAAACACTTCGACGCGTCTTCTGATACGGAGCTTTTTGATGAAATGACTTGTGTAAATAAATACATTGAGAACCATATTTCAGTGTGGAATGATAACAAATTAGAATCTGATAAACGGTGGCTTGAACTGCTCAAACATTTGAGAGAAAACTCCATAAACCATCAGCAAATCAGTAAAATCGCAGAATATGTACTAGCACTGCCAGGAAGTAATGCAGCTGTTGAGAGAGTTTTTTCTGCAATGACAAAAGTGTGGACATCGGAGAAAACCCAACTTAGGGTGAGCATTTTAAGGTCAATATTAGTGACAAAAATTAATTTTGACTTGAGTTGCCAGGACTTTTATTCAATGTTACGGTCCTCACCAGCACTGTTAAAACAAATAAGTTCAAATACAAAGTATGAGTATGATGATTGAGTCTGTATGAAACATAAAAATGTACGCTTAGAATGTTGATGCAAAAATTTACTGAGTAAATAAATATAATGTGCTTTCTTTTCTATTTTCTTGTATGTCTTTAGAGGTTTGTTTAAACAACAACAACATCAAAATAATTGTAAAAATAAACATCTAAATTAACTGTCCATACGTTTTCAATCACAGCCCCCACCCCCACAAAAAAAAGTGTAGGCTTACGTAGGCTTTGTTTTCTACTTGTTTTAAACAAATTACCACAAAACAGCAACGTCCGAACTCAGCTAAATACGAGACTTTTAACTTATACCTTACTTGCAGGGGTCATGGATGGCCTCAAAATACGATTTTTCAGGCTTAAATTTTTTTAATCTGGGGGGAGGGGGGTTCCTCAGCCCCACTGGAGAGGTCTTCCATACCGATTATATTCCCCAAACCCCCTGGTATAAACATGTCCCACTCTAGGGCAGAACAAATCTGGTCACGTTAATTATACCCATTACAATTACAATTTAACTCTTTTGACTTTTAAAACCAATCATATCAAATTACTTTTGTTTATAACGATTTTCATTACTCTTTTAGTACATTTCATTATATCTATTTAAATAATATACCCAAAACAGTTTTGGGCTCGACATCTTACTATACAGATCTTGCTAATATTAGGTTAAATTAATAACAAACTTACTTAAAAATCATTGTAAACTAATTTTTAATTTCTAAAACTATTTCTTTTATTCGTTCTTTGTTGCTTTTCTCAAGCCCATCGATCTAATTGTCAAGCTGATAATAGTCTTGTTGGCTTGTCAGATCAGGCATAATATCCTGGGCCTGGCTTGGTGTATGTCAACTTAAGGTTTTCCCCTAAATGGTTTCACACTCTCCTTCCATACCAATGTGGGCGCACTTCCTCTGAATCATACCTACTTCATTCCTAAACTAATAGTTTAATTAGGTCATAGGCGTATAATCCGAACGGGTAGTAAGACGTGGTGCTAAATAAACTTTCCAGAAAAATAAAATACAAACACTTCCCAGATAACTATTTTAAACAAAATCATTATTTTCAAAATCCCTTCGTTATTCTATTTAACCATGAGTGCAGCTAGGAGTTCTGTCATTCAGCGAAAACTAGGATCCCACCGGCCCTCGGTACCAATTATGGTTTTAACCTATGGTTTTGACCTAAAACGCGTCTTTTATATCCACCTTAATAATTAATAATTTATAAGTTATTAAAAATAATTTTTTACCTTTCTCGGTGCTTGCATGGTCTAACGCGCTAATCTCATGTTCGATTAGACTGCCGCTGACGGAGATATCAGGGTTTGAACCAGGTCGGGTGTACTGAGGATGGTTTCCCCTAAATGGTTTCCTACTCTCTAAGCAAATTCTGTGCACTTCCTCCAAGTTACACATACCTCATCCCTAGCCCATTTTCCTAACTAGAACATAAGAGTATTACACAAATTGATAGTAATACGTGGTGGGAACAATATTACTATTTGGTTAAGGTTTTGAGAAAGAAAACAACAAATAGCATTACCTTTATTGTAATAAATTAAAGAAATAAAATTTAAAATATGTACAATTTGTAGAGGTATTAAAATAAACATGATAGTTCAATAAAAATAATCCCAAGTGTTATAACTTATCTTTAAAATATTTTTAAAGCCTTTTTTTGTTTCAAAGATTTTTTTTTTTTGCATCGTCATGACAATGTTAAATACGGGCGATGGTCAAGTTTGTGAACCTCCATAGTGCTCAACAAGTAGAATTTAACAATAATAAAGGGGGTTTGATTTTAAATAGAACATAATAGACGACAAAGTCTTGAGTCCTATTATTATTTCTGAAGCGACTAATTGTCCACACAAGACTTTTCTTTACCACCGCGTCTTACGACCAGTTCGGGCTATACGGCTATGTACAAATTACGCTGATGGGCTTTGTGATGTGGTTTGTGTGATTAGGAAGTGTACCCACATTTGCGTGGGGAGAATGGGGAACCATGTAGTAAAATGCAGCCACGGTGCACCCGGCCAGGATTCCATCCCGATCTCCCTGTCCTCGGCAGTTTAGTCTAACACGAGATAAGCGCGTTAGACCGTGCGACCACCGAGGCAGGTCACACGCCTTTATCAATTAACTTATAAACCCCGCCCGTCAATTTCATCACTTTGAAAGGGGACACACATATTCAATTAATCATTAATTTTCCTGTCATGCTAGGAATCAAACTCAGAACTCTTATCTCATTAAGACGATATTTTACTTATTGGTGTAAGATGCGAAACTATATTCTTAAGACTCTATTTCACGACACGATGAACTCAAAGTTGAAGGCTATGAATAAATAAATATCATCTCAAGGGAGGCCGGGGGAGGGGGGAGCCTACATTCTGTAAACTGCTAGTGAAGGAGTAAAAAGTTCGTGTACTTCCTCAAGCTTTGGTGTAATTGCTCAGATCTGTAGGGTCTAGGCCTATGCACACTTATATATTTAGATAGAGAATTGAATTTACTATCAAATCCCCGCTCTGTGCTTTTGACACAAATTGTTTTTTAGAAGCTGTAGCGCCTTAAATAAAACGTGTAAACGAGGTTTTTCCTGATAAAAATCGTGTACTTCCACTAGCTTTGGTCAAATTGCTCTGATCTGTAGGGTCGAGGCCTATGCACACTTATATATTTAAATAGAGAATTAAATCTCCTATCAGTGCCACGCTCTGTGCTTTTGACACAAATTGTTCTTTAGAAGCTGTAGCGCCTTAAATAAAACGTGTAAACGAGGTTTTTCCTGATAAAAATCTTGTACCTCCTCAAGCTTTGGTCAAATTGCTCTGATATGTAGGGTCGAGGCCTATGCACACTTATATATTTGGATATAAAATTAAATTTCCTATCAGGTCCACGCTCTGTGCTTTTGACACAAATTGTTTTTTAAAAGCTGTAGCGCCTTAAATAAAACGTGTAAACGAGGTTTTTCCTGATAAAAATCGTGTACTTCCACTAGCTTTGGTCAAATTGCTCTGATCTGTAGGGTCGAGGCCTATGCACACTTATATATTTAAATAGAGAATTAAATCTCCTATCAGTGCCACGCTCTGTGCTTTTGACACAAATTGTTCTTTAGAAGCTGTAGCGCCTTAAATAAAACGTGTAAACGAGGTTTTTCCTGATAAAATCTTGTACCTCCTCAAGCTTTGGTCAAATTGCTCTGATATGTAGGGTCTAGGCCTATGCACACTTATATATTTGGATAGAGAATTGAATTTTCTATGAAGGCCCCGCTCTGTGCTTTTGACACAAATTGTTTGTTAGAATCGGTAGCACCTTAAATAAAACGTGTAAACGAGGTTTTTCCTGATAAAAATCGTGTACTTCCTCTAGCTTTGGTCAAATTGCTCTGATCTGTAGGGTCTAGGCCTATGCACACTTATATATTTAAATAGATAATTAAATTTACTATCAGGGCCCCGCTCTGTGCTTTTGACACAAATTGTTTTTTAGAAGCTGTAGCGCCTTAAATAAAACGTGTAAACGAGGTTTTTCCTGATAAAAATCGTGTACTTCCTCAAGCTTTGGTCAAATTGCTCTGATCTGTAGGGTCGAGGCCTATGCACACTTATATATTTAGATAGAAAATAGAATTTCCTATCAGGGCCCCGCTTTGTGCTTTTGACAAAAATTGTTTTTTAGATTCTGTATTGCCTTAAACACAACGTGTAAACGAGGTTTTTCCTGAAAAAGTTCGTGTACTTCCTCAAGTTTTGGTGTAATTGCTCAGATCTGTAGGGTCTAGGCCTATGCACTCTTATATATTTAAATAGAGAATTGAATTTTCTATGAGAGCCCCGCTCTGTGCTTTTGACACAAATTGTTTGTTAGAATCTGTAGCGCCTTAAATAAAACGTGTAAACGAGGTTTTTCCTGATAAAAATCGTGTACTTCCTCAAGTTTTGGTCAAATTGCTCTGATCTGTAGGGTCTAGGCCTATGCACACTTATATATTTAGATAGAAAATAGAATTTCCTATCAGGGCCCCGCTCTGTGCTTTTGACACAAATTGTTTTTTAGAATCTATAGCGCCTTAAACAAAACATGTAAACGAGGTGTTTCCTGATAAAAATCGTGTACTTCCTCAAGCTTTGGTCAAATTGCTCTGATCTGTAGGGTCTAGGCCTATGCACACTTATATATTTGGATATAAAATTAAATTTCCTATCAGGTCCCCGCTCTGTGCTTTTGACACAAATTGTTTTTTAAAAGCTGTAGCGCCTTAAATAAAACGTGTAAACAAGGTTTTTCCTGATAAAAATAGTGTACTTCCTCAAGCTTTGGTCAAATTGCTCTGATCTGTAGGGTCTAGGCCTATGCACACTTATATATTTAGATAGAGAATTAAATTTCCTATCAGGTCCCCACTCTGTGCTTTTGACACAAATTGTTCTTTAGAATCTATAGCGCTCTAAACAAAACGTGTAAACGAGGTGTTTTCTGATAAAAATCGTGTACTTCCTCTAGCTTTGGTCAAATTGCTCTGATCTGTAGGGTCTAGGCCTATGCACACTTATATATTTGGATATAAAATTAAATTTCCTATCAGGTCCCCGCTTTGTGCTTTTCGCGCAATATAAACGAAAAAATCTTATTTTAATATTGTATAAAACACCTGTATTGTAATATTCGTTAGCTATTCTACCGCACTCTATACAATCCAAGTCTAAATTCATGTAGCTACAAGCTTTTTAACTTTATAATCTAGTAACATATTTAGTGCGTTACAAGCTTGCGTTCTACCCCAAACTCCCCAAAATAAACGTTTATGTGGCTGTGGAATAGCTCAACCCGGTTAAAAATTGATATACTTACAGATGGTGTAAGACCTTCCCGAAACAGAACATCATGCTTTATTTCTGAAGGTGTGTCAGAATTGTACACAAAAGATGATTCCTAAAATAAGATTTCAAAAAATTATTAGAGCAGTCAGCAGGATCCCTTAGTATAATATTTAGTGCTCTTGTTCATTATCATAACCTGCAAGCACACCTGCCAAATGTTCCATTGTGATTAAACTTGGTTATTTTGATGCAAAAATATGATGCGTTCAAATAGGAGACTTATCAAATTTTACTATGAAAAAAGGTTTTTGTGTTTATTCTTCTTTAGTAGGTAGCCTATTGTTATATTTAAGGCTGTCCTATATACCTAAGTTTGTTGTTGATTAGTCTAAATGATTTTTTTAATAAATATACATCTACTTAGCAACACTAGTAAGCTTTCATTTTCTGAGGAAAGCTTATGAAAATATATTGATGTAGAGTAAAATATGATTTTAAAATACAGTGGTACTATGCAAATGAGAGGAGATGAATGGAAGAAATTAAAGGAAGAATGGTGGAAGGAACTTTACTAAATAGAACTGGCTACAGGCTGGAAACAGTTGATGATGATGATATTATGCAACTCTTTAGGCCTACATTTTATTGTGTGCCCTACTACGCTTCTTTTCCAAGTAGGTACTTGAAACTTAAGTCATCCTTAAATGATGGAGTTCCATTTTTGCTAACCATTTATTTTCATTTTGAGCTAAAAGTTAGAGGTTGTATTTATTTCAGGGTTTAAATTAATCTTGAATGCATAATACTGTAGGCCTATGTTATTATGTTATTCTGAACATTAACTGAGCCTCACATTATGTTGACATCAATATGATAGTGAGCCCAGCATTAGACCTGGGAGGTTTTAAGAGATGTAGTAAGATATAACCTCGCATGTAAATTTGGCATGCTTTTACAATGTGACAGATTTAAATCCACATTTAGTATGATTTCACAAATACAGCATAAATATATGACTAACACAAGATCCAACGAACATAAATTTTCATCTGTGTATTTTGACTCAACCCAATATTAAAGGTAAGTCAATACTTATTTTAGGAGTAGTAGCTAATACACTAGAGATATTTAACTATTTAGAACTTCCCATTTTAATCTTATTATTAGTACCGCGTCTTACTAACCGTTCGGTTATACGCACTTACGCTAATGTGTAATGGTAGGGTGATTATGAGATGAAATGGAGGACCTACAGTTTAACGTGGAATCCGAACCACGGTGGAGGCCTGGCATTGCACACATTCAGAAGATGTCTTGTCAGAGGGGATTTTAATCTTAACCAGGCATTTATTTACAAATGAGCGATTAGTCTAGATATTTCTTAAGAAGTTAACTGTTTACATCTTTGGTTCCCTAACTCTTTATTAGTACCCAGTTTTTCCAAATGACATGAGCCTATGCCAAATTTGATGTACTATACCCTTAGGAATATAAATCTACCTGAATATTCCACCAATGTGCGCCTATGTGATTTGAATAGTGACCAAATTGGAGTGATACAATTTCTCTACAATTTGCCATTCCATAGGAGAGTAATACTCGAAAAACTTGTGTGGTTTTGTTTTCAATTCATAAACAGATATCAGATAAAAATATAAATTAAAATTGTATACATAAAGAATGGCATAGAAATTAGCAATATAATTTTTAAATAGAATTAGAATCGTGTCAATCATGTCGATGCATCGATTTATTTTCATAGTCAATCAAATATTTAATCGACTAGTTGACTATTTTAATCCCATTGATCTCTATAATATAACTGGAAGGACATCTGTGGCTGACATTTTCGAGCGGTCATCTGCATACCATTGAGCAAGAGAGAAAAAACTTTCCGGGTATCTCTTTCTTTCTTACACCCATACAAGGCAATGTGACATTTTGACATCGTTCATTAATTTGATTGAATATATGAGATACATCAGTGTGTGATTAGTTAAATGAAATAGATATAGTAGTAAAAGCTTTGAAGAGGTTAACAAAGTTAAAAACTAATTAGCTTTTTCTTTAACGAAGTTGATGTAGCCTAATATATACAATGATCTTTGAAGGAAGCTCGCTTGTAAGGTTTTATCTCGTACCAGAAACCTACTCTATAGTTGTGTTTGGGTAGGATAAAAGACATTTCAGAAGGAAATCTCTATTTTCGTTCTAAATGGCCGTTTATACTACCAATATATATATATATATGCTAGTATTCTGGTACGAAATAAAGCCTTGCAGATTAGAATTATTACTAAAATCAAGGTTTAGTAGATACCGTACTTTTTACAAGCTTATAATCTAAATTTTCATTTGAACGTAAGACTTCTACACAAAGTATGTTATTCAAACAATAGTAATACAGTTTTTAGCTAACCCGTTTCATTATAGTTATCGAAGTTTAAATATATATCGTTTATGAAAGCAATATACAAGATGTGAGTCAGCTTTTTTTTTAATGGTAATATATAAGCCTATATCCTAAATTATAGTTTGAATGTATGGCAACTACACAAAGTTTGTCATTCACTCAAATGTAATAAAGTTTTAAGATACCTTATTTATTATATTAATCGTACTTTAAATATAATATGATTTCTGAACCCAATATACAAGCTAATAACCAATTTTAAATATAAGTGTAATCTTAGCAGATTGTAAACAACATTGATGATAACTATATATTTAAATATGTTAAAGATTGTATTCATATTTTTACAATATTACCTGTAACACTGAATTGTATCACAGCTGATAACAATGCCAGGCGAACATCACTCGTCTCAAAACATCTTTCCCTTTCCGATTGGTTTCACCCACATAGAATATCAATTTTGGAATGCATTTATCTTCCAATTATTTTCTCTAACAGTTAATTCTTTTGACCACACAATCCTCTCACATTACTCGTTCCAATAATCCATGTTCTTACCAGTTTGTCAATAGATTGACCCTTCAGTTTTAACCTCAGCTGCCCATTATTGCTTTGGCCACCCAAGGCTAATATTGTACAGTTTCTTTTATTAATCAGTTCAGAGTAGACCAGGTTACTATCCTTGATCGTACCCACACCCATGACAGTATTCGCTGCTAACTGTAAAGATGTTGTAACGACCAATGTTGGCATATTTTAGCCAGTATATCACAAGGACTACAGTTGCTCAGTCTTAAACCAGTAGGCTAGTATACCGTTGCCCGTGTCACTACCACTAAGAGGTAAGGTGGTACACAAATGGATACCACAACAAACTTTTATTTCAGGGGCATCACGTCAGGGCAAGCAAGACAAGCGCTGCTTGCCTTTGCTTTAATATAAGTAATTATTTTATTTTTGAAAATGTTTCTTCAAGCATTAATGTGTTTGAAAGAAATTTTCTCGCACATGCCAGTGACCGTAACATGCACGTGCACTAGTCCATTTTATGGTTGTTGAAATCTATATTTTTCTGTCTTACACCCTATACTCTACCTAGTGTAGTTCTTATTTTGGACGCCATAGATTTAGGAAGGGGAATAGCGGTGGGACTCAGGTGGAAATACAAGCAACAAAGTTGCGACTTTTCAACAACGGAAGGTATGCCCAAAGGTTGACGACTATAACCTAAGAAACTGAAAGATACCATCACATACCACTCTCTTCCCCTTTCACAATACAGACCATAACAAAATAGACATTTAAGGGGGTGGGAATAGAATTAGGGGAGTTTTGCATGATAGGAGAAAAATTGACAAGTTAATGACCCCAGCCCATGCCTATGCATTTTTTTGGAGTTTGTTGCAGCAGGTGTTTTTGTTGCATACAAATGCATTTATTACCTTAAAAAAGGGTCGATTTTCACTGGACAGACATAAAAAAGTATATCGTTGGACAAAATACAAAGGTAAAATAAATCGTGAAATTTTGAACCTCCTAATAGACGCTGTAAGTTTTTTGAGCATTCAAAAACTGTAATTTAGTGGTCATGACGAGCCATTTAATTATAAATATAGGGGAAATTATGTTGAGCTCCTTAAATTTATTTCTGATTATGATTCAGTTTTGGTTCAGTGTTTAGAATCATCTACTGTATTCACTGGGCTATCAGCAGGAATACAAAATGACCTCATTGATTCGATTAAAACAGTTTATTAAATGAAATCATAAAAGAAACGCAACATTTGTGTCTATTTTATTAGACAAAACATCAGATATCTCAAAACTCTAACAGCTATCGACAATGTTTCAATGTGTATCCTCTGATGGTGAAATTATGTAGCAATTTTTTTGTTTCACAGACGTTTCTGCTAACAGATCCTCCACTGCTTTTGCTAATCAGGTAGTGACAGATGTGGGGTGTGGGACAATCTCGTTGCATAATGCTTTGACGGATCTGCAGTCATATCTGCAGAACTCAGAAACTTGTTCGCGACACATTTACAAGCTCATTGTTTGTTCATTGCCCGGCTCATATCCTTAACCTTGTTTTAACTCAGTAAATAATATATGTGATTGTAAGGGGTTTTTTAGTGCAAAAGGGGATTTACTTTTTTTTTTACATTTTAGTAAGCGAACTTCATTCTTAGATAAAATTGTTAGAAAAAAGACCACCCTATGTTGCACCATATCGGTGAAAGACTTACATACTGTGATGAGCTATCGGGAAAGCCTTATATAAATGTTTTAAACTATAATGGGGGTATCCACAAGAAGGGAATAGTGAAACTATTGCTGTTTTTAAAGGATTAGTCCACTTTCTATAAGATATTCAGAGTATGTATTTGCTAATTTTATCCAGCCAGATTTTTGAACACACTTGAGTATCTTTTCAAAATTTTGCAAATAAAACAAAGATAAAATTGAGGTCGGATAGACTAAAACAGCTTGTCAAATCTTAAGATTATATCTGATTAAATTTATTCCAAACACTGTAAATGGGGCTAGAACCAGAAAAAAATGGACGTAAACGTAATTTAAGTCAAGATCCTAAATTGAAATTAAGACACATTTATTGTTAAGTTATTGATAACGTTGCCATGCAAACACAAACACGCTCTGATAAAAAATTAACAATCTAAAAATTTTCGTATCGTTAAATTCATTATAATTTAATGAATACAAACAATAATTTCCTAATGAACAAATAAATCCGTTGATTGGAAATTATGGAAAATATTTTGTCACAAGCAGATTGTGTTCCAAGATCAATGAGATATACTTAAGGGAAGAAATAAAAAATAAAACTCTAGTGGATATTGTAAAGTTGTCGGGGTTTTAGGCCCTAAGCTCTCAACTATTTCATTTATATACATTAGTTTGCCATTGTTTATTTTTTAAATTTAATACCATTCTTAAAACACCTAAATTCCCCATGGTTGTAATAGTTTTGCAAGTGCCCAGTATTTATAATATTCAAAGACATTTAATAACATTTTATATATCATTTTACCAAATACCCCCACCCCCTTAAGTTTATTAGATTTCATGTTAACATTACCAAGATACTGAGAATATTTCACTCATAGTAAATTTTTGTTTTTCAATCATTTAGGTCTATTTTAATAAATAGCTTTTGGCATCTCCAATATATTATTCTTTTTTAGGCCTAATTTAATCTCTATATTACTAAATTAGTCAATTCAAATGTTTAATTATAAGAAAGTTTTTTTAATATTAATTATAAGTAGTCCAAAGTTGTAAGCAATATATGTTTTAAATTTCAATTCATTAACTTCATTTTAGGCAGCATCGTACTGTTTTATTTTATTTGTACTCGGAAGCTGTGAGAGGACCGTAGGGCCTAACAGTGGAAAGGGGAGGTTTGGTGAAAACATCAAGCTAATCAGCATGTCAGATTGTAGTGTCAGTTTTTGATAATACTAAGAAGGAAAGCGTTAACAGCGAGAAACTTACCGGTTAGCTCACGAGCTAAGAAGACGTACTAAGCGGTATCTAACGAATAGTCGTTATTTTCGTGTTGAATTTAGGGTGTTTAGAGATGGGTGGAAGAAAAGAGAGACCACCATGTGGCTAAATTATCACATCTTTAACAATATGTCTGCCCTCAAGTATTAATAACTAACCTTTTTTCTTCTATGTAATTAGTGTTTTAAATGTACTAAAATGTCTGTTAACGTTAACGTTCAAAATAAAACCTCCGGATCAACCTCAACAAATTGAATCTCTTTATTTGAATACGTTATCCAACCCCATAGAGGCTCTACCGAACCCACTGGCTGCCATGGAAAAGGACCAAGAGAAGAAGATGGAGAGGAGGAGAAGCGACTAGTTAGAATATGGTTAAGTATATCAGTGAAAATAATATAAATAAAGAATTACAGGAGTTTAAAAAACTAGGTGAACTTGTGAAAACGATCCCGGCAACACCATCATGAGTTGAGAAATAATTTTCAACATTGAAAAGAGTAAAAACATATTCCAGAAATACTAAGGGACAAAATATACTTTCTAGTTTGGAACTCCTTTCAATAGAAAAGGGGTCGCTTTTTGAATCGAAGCAAGGAGTAGACTTCTATAAAGAGTTATAGCAGAGTTCGTAAAAAAGGAGAGGAGGATGAACTTAATTTAAAAAACACTCGAATTGTGAATTTAAAAAAATATATATTATTTCTTATTAATTAAATTCATATTTGACATAATTAATTAACACTCAATAAAGTTGGTTTACATTTAAATATAAACATAGAATGTATTTACGTAATCTTAATTTAAAAATGCTCAGATTTAGGGGCAGCGTAACTGGGGTAGGAAACCCAGGGGGAAATTCTCCTCACTTGTTATAATAAATAGAGGCAAGATATTTTATCCCCCCTATACCCCCGCAGCCACTTTGATATGCACTATATATATTCTAGTGTGCCTTATGTAAATCACGGAAAGTAAGGACGTCCAAGCCTCAATTTACATAAAAAACCTCAAAATAGTTACTTGAAGCATATCATATTTAAAAATAAAATCTTGAGGGTGACCTTACCTGAGAATTTGGTCACGAGACGCTACTGTTTTATTTCCAATAAAAATAGTGAGCTATTCTGTAGAAACAATGTTAAAGAGAGAAATAAAAAAATATACATATATTGACTTATTAATCTTTTTATATTACAAATAAGTTTTACCCTTTCTTCTGTTTGTATAGAGTTAAGAAATGTAAATATTTAACTAGTAACTATAATAATACATGGTGCAAAAATAAATTTAAGTAAACATCAATTAGCCGACTTTATTACATTTACATGATTTATTCTGCCTTAAGAAAATTACTAAATAATACCTGCAGCTGGACAAACATAAATAAAATAATAAAGTTATTCTGAACAACTTGTTTAGCGTTTTGACTAAAAATGACGAAAATAAAGAATTGTCATTTCTGAATGATTTCAACAGACGATGATTCTCGAAATCGAGAATATGCGCTCGATTGATGATTTCCATCATTTAACTGAATATATAGTTACAGAACCTTAAATAAAGTTATTTTGAACAACTTATGAACAAATTTTACTAAAACGTTAAGAAATAAAGAAGATTCAATTTCTAAGATTTCAAAACACGAAAAGAATCTGGTATGTCAGTTTGGTTGACGAGTGTCATATTTTAACCGAATGTATAGATACAGCAACCCTAAAAAGTTATTCTGAACAACTTGTTTAGCGTTTTGACTAAAAATGACGAAAATAAAGAATTGTCATTTCTGGACGATTTCAACAGACGATGATTCTCGAAATCGAGAATACGCGCTCGATTGATGATTTCCATCATTTAACTGAATATATAGTTACAGAACCTTAAATAGAGTTATTTTGAACAACTTATGAACAAATTTTACTAAAACGTTAAGAAATAAAGAAGATTCATTTTCTAAGATTTCAAAACACATAAAGAATCTGGTATGTCAGTTTGGTTGACGAGTGTCATATTTTAACTGAATGTATAGATACAGCAACTCTAATAAAGTTATTCTGAACAACTTGTTTAGCGTTTTGACTAAAAATGACGAAAATAAAGAATTGTCATTTCTGGACGATTTCAACAGACGATGATTCTCCAAATCGAGAATATGTGCTCGATTGATGATTTCCATCATTTAACTGAATATATAGTTACAGAACCTTAAATAGAGTTATTTTGACAACTTATGAACAAATTTTACTAAAACGTTAAGAAATAAAGAAGATTCATTTTCTAAGATTTCAAAACACGAAAAGAATCTGGTATATCAGTTTGGTTGACGAGTGTCATATTTTAACTGAATGATAGATACAGCAACTCTAATAAAGTTATTCTGAACAACTTAACTAAAAATGACGAAAATAAAGAATTGTCATTTCTGGACGATTTCAACAGACGATGATTCTCGAAATCGAGAATATGCGCTCGATTGATGATTTCCATCATTTAACTGAATATATTGTTACAGAACCTTAAATAAAGTTATTTTGAACAACTTATGAACAAATTTTACTAAAACGTTAAGAAATAAAGAAGATTCATTTTCTAAGGTTTCAAAACCCGAAAAGAATCTGGTATGTCAGTTTGGTTGACGAGAGTCATATTTTAACTTAATGTATAGATACAGCAACTCTAATAAAGTTATTCTGAACAACTTGACTAAAAATGACGAAAATAAAGAATTGTCATTTCTGGACGATTTCAACAGACGATGATTCTCGAAATCGAGATTATGCGCTCGATTGATGATTTCCATCATTTAAATGAATTATTGTTACAGAACCTTAAATAAAGTTATTTTGAACAACTTATGAACAAATTTTACTAAAACGTTAAGAAATAAAGAAGATTCATTTTCTAAGATTTCAAAACCCGAAAAGAATCTGGTATGTCAGTTTGGTTGACGAGTGTCATATTTTAACTGAATGTATAGATACAGCAACTCTAATAAAGTTATTCTGAACAACTTGTTTAGCGTTTTGACTAAAAATGACGAAAATAAAGAATTGTCATTATTGGACGATTTCAACAGACGATGATTCTCGAAATCGAGAATATGCGCTCGATTGATGATTTCCATCATTTAACTGAATATATAGTTACAGAACCTTAAATAAAGTTATTTTGAACAACTTATGAACAAATTTTACTAAACCGTTAAGAAATAAAGAAGATTCATTTTCTAAGATTTCAAAACACGAAAAGAATCTGGTATGTCAGTTTATTTATCCGAGTCTACAAGGCGTGTCTGAGAGGGGGGCGTTTCCCTGACTGCTGGAAAAATCAACACCTTGTTCTCCTTCCGAAAGGGGCCAAACCACCATACGAACCATCATCATATCGTCCAATCTGCCTCCTGGACACATCTGGCAAATTGCTGGAGAGGATCATTGCTGACAGAATAGAGGTATTCAGTGAGGGGCCACAGGGCCTCTCTGAAAACCAACTAGGATTCCGTAAAGGCAGGTGTACGATTGATGCGATAGATAAAGTTGTAACCATTGCCAGGGACGCAATAGCAGGCAGAAGCTGGTCGAAAGGCACGAAGAAATATTGCGCCATCGTGACCCTCGATGTGAAAAATGCGTTCAACTCTGATAAATGGAGCTGCATCATGGAAGCGCTTCGGAATATGGAGGTACCTGCCTATCTTCGGAGGATGATCGCTAGCTACTTCTCAGATAGAGTCCTTACCTACGACTCCGAGACGGGTCAACGAATGTACCGGGTAACCGGAGGAGTGACGCAGGGAGCAGTTCTTGGTCCTCCGCTGTGGAACATCATGTACGATGCGGTGCTGAGGCTTCCATTGCCAGACGGAGCTAAGTTAGTGGGATTTGCCGATGACATCGCTATAGTTGCTGTTGGAAAGTTCCTCGACGAGGTTACGTACATAGCGAACAGAGCTATCGCCAACATCCGTCAGTGGCTTTCTTCTGTTGGCCTGCAACTAGCAGATCACAAGACGGAGGCAGTACGAGTGACAGGAAGGAAAATCAGAGAATCCATCACCCTGAGTGTAGGAGACAATGTTATCATATCTCAACCTTAACTGAGGTACCTGGGCGTGCAAATAGATGCCAAGTTACGCTTTAACGACCATCTTCGGAACGTCAGCCAAAAAGCAGCAAAGGTGGCAAATGCGCTTTCAAGCATCATGCCCAACACGGGAGGCCCAAAGCCGAGCCGCAGACGTCTGATTTCTACGGTCACAAGCTCCATTATGCTGTACGCAGCACCAGTCTGGTCACCGGCAATGAAAGTGGCGGTGCATGCCCACATGTTGAACAAGGTACATAGGAGAATGGCACTGCGTGTTGCATGTGCCTAACGCACAGTCTCTGGCGATGCTGCTTGCGTGATAGCAGATATGACGCCTATCGACCTCTTGGCAGACGAGAGAAATAGGATTTACCGCCAGACCCGGACTCCTTCCGAGCTCGCGAAAACAACCATCGTGAGGGACGAAAAGAAGAGAACCATGGAAATGTGGCAAAGACGCTGGGACTCATCGATGAATGGTAGATGGACCCACCGTCTTATTCCAGTAGTGTCACTCTGGAGTACGAGAAAACACGGTGAGATGGACTTTTACCTCACCCAGCTCCTGACAGGCCACGGATGCTTCAGGTCATATCTGGAGAGATTCGGACTAGATGATTCACCATCCTGTCCAAACTGCACAGAGTTGGAAGAGACTGTGGAGCACGTATTTTTTGGGTGTCCCCGCTTCGCTGTTCAGAAGGAGGAGCTGGATAGGCGACTCCAGACGAGATCAACTCCAGAAAGCATCGTCTGTTTGATGCTGCTCAATGAGGGCAACTGGAAGGCTGTAGCAGACATGGCTTCGCGCGTTGTTAAGAACCTCAGGCTAGAGGAAAGAGGAAGGATTAGACCACCTAGATAATGGCAACGCCGGAGTAGGCAGTTAGCCATCCAGCCTCACGCGAAGTAATGCCTGACGGCCGTTCCGCGTAGGGTGTATTGGAGAACACTCTTGAGGTGGTGTACAGGGCTGTACCCCGGGGGTTTTAGTGGGTAGGGTTCTACACTTTGTAGTTCGGTACGTCGGGAATATGGAATATTCTTGCCGTACACCTAGAGACACCTTCTCTAGTGGAGTCCCAAAGCCTTTCAGATGGATCTTAAGGCTCCGTAAAAAGGATTTCCCTCCTCAATAAAAATAAAAAATAATAATAAAAAAAAACATAAAAAAAACATACATACATACATACAAACATACATTACATACATTACATACATACATACATACATACATACATACATACATACATACATACATACATACATACATACATACATACATACATACATACATACATACATACATACATACATACATACATACATACATACATACATACATACATACATACATACATACATACATACATACATACATACATACATACATACTACATACAATACATACATACATACATACATACATACATACATACATACATATACATACATACATACATACATAATTAACATACATAAAAAAACCAAGATTGTGAATTATTGAACAATATATATATATATATATCTTATAACTATATATATTACTCCTTCAATTTGGTTATCTGAATCTCTTTGAACTATACCTAAAATTAGAACGACCTACCCAACTAAGCTAAAAATTTTAATTTGGTAGTGTATTTGATAAAAAATGAATTATTATATTATAAGTTTGGATTTAAAAAATAAATTTAAGATTAATACACAACAGAGATTTATGTATTTATTTATTATTATGTATACAAGAAATAATAACTAAACAGAAAGTACTTTAATTGAATTAAATGATGCATCAATATATATACGATTTAGATTATATCATTATAATTATAGCGAAAAAAGTGCCATTTCAAGAATTTAAACATTAAATTATAATATTTAAACTTAACTACTTTCATCATACACAATGAGAAATGTAACTTATATTTCACACATATTATGAACAAAATATGTTTGTAATACCTCTTTCTGTGTCCTAGTTTGCTAATACTTCTTGACAGATTCATCCCATTTTCAATTCTACGGCTCAATTTGTCTCGCAGAGACGTCTGCTGAATAAAATATGTATTATACTGTAATAGTAAACATCGTCTATAAATTATATCACAGATGGCACCGACAGTTATTTTAAGAATATTGCTCGTAAAACGGACGAATTTATTGAGAAGCATTAGGAGAATATACTATACAAAGAGGTATCAAAACAAGAAAATGTCACAAAAATGATCACTATAAAAATCTCAAATTCAAAAGAAATATTTTAAGATGCATTTATAAAATAAAACACAACCTGATTTATTGAAAAAGAGAAAATATTAATGAACCTATATTTAATTTAACTAAGCTGTTCACAGATTTAAATTGGTTTAATAAAATATTTTATAAAATTAGGATATTATAGATTTCAGTGAAAACGTAGAAAATGTAAAAATCATTATTAAAATATTTTTTTGTTTGTCTTACTAGATGAAAATTGATTTAGATATCTATGTTTCTAAACAAATTTCTTGAATAAATATAGGAGATATGTAGTTAAAATATAACTGATAAAATTTGTAATGCAATTACTTAAATAAATTATTAATTAATCACCCATTGGATTAACTCATTAGATATTGGTCATGGTATGGTCAAGTACAGGTTTTATTTTTAGTACTATTTAAAATAATGTGTAGTTTGCGAACGAATAATTTTAAAGATACGCCCATCATTGTGTGCATGGTCTATAGCGCTATTTTGGCATTAGACTAGACTACGGATGATCATTAAACTACAAAATATACGGCACAATTTATTTATTTTAAAAATAATTCCTTCAACTCTAGCAAGTAGTGTTTTATTCACAACTCGTAAATTTATAGATTTACAAGACTTCACAATGGTTCGGATCCCAGGATAATCTGTAGGTCCACCATTTCATCTCCAAATCACACTATCACTATACAAAGCTTAAGTTTGTTCAAATCGAGCAGATAATAAGACGGAGTGATGATGATAATACGAATATTAATTATAATAATGATCTTATAATTTACATAATTTGACATCGGTATAAAGGTATACAAGGCAGGATGGAGTCTGCAAAACTTTGTAATACAAAATGTATTTCACAAACAATTGACCTAAAAAACCAAGAGTGTGAATTATTGAACAATATATATACATATCTTATACCTATATATATTACACCTTCAATTTGGTTATCTGAATCTCTTTTAACTATACCTAAAATTTGAACGACCTACCCAAATAAACTAGACATTTTAATTTGTGAGTGTATTTTATAAAAAATGTATTATTAAATTGTAAGTTTGGATTTAAAAAATAAATTTAAGATTAATACACAACAGAGATTTATGTATTTATTTATTTATATATTATGTATACAAGAAATAATAACTAATCAGAAAGTACTTTAAATGAACTAAATGATGCATAATATATATACGATTTAGATTATATCTTTATAATTATAGCAAAAAAAGTGCCTTTTCAAGAATTTAAACATTGAATTATAATAATTAAACTTTACTACTTTAATCATACACAATGAGAAATGTAACTTATATTTCACGCATATTATGAACAAAATATGTTTGTAATACCTCTTTCTGTGTCCTTGTTTGCTAATACTTCTTGACAGATTCATCCCATTTTCAAATCTACGGCTCAATTTGTCTCGCAGAGACGTCTGCTGAATAAAATATGTATTATACTGTAATAGTAAACAAAGTCTATAAATTATATCAGAGATGGCACCGTCAGTTATTTTAAGAATATTGCTCGTAAAACGGACGAATTTATTGAGAAGCATTAGGAGAATATACTATACAAAGAGGTATCAAAACACGAAAATGTCACAAAAATGATCACTATAAAAATCTCAAAATCCAAAGAAATATTTTGAGACGCATTTATAAAATAAAACACAACCTGATTTATTGAAAAAGAGAAAATATTAACGAACCTCTATTTATTTTAACTAAGCTGTTCACAGATTTAAATTGGTTTCATACAATATTTTATAAAATTAGGATATTATAGATTTCAGTGAAAACGGAGAAAATGTAAAAATCATTATTAAAATATTTTTTTAATGTGTCTTACTAGATGAAAATTGATTTAGATATCTATGGTTCTAAACACATTTCTCGAATAATTATTGGAGATATGTAGTTAAAATATAACTGATAGAATTTGTAATGCAATTACTTAAATAAATTATTAATTAATCACCCCTTGGATTAAATCATTAGTTATTGTTCATGGTATGGTCAAGTACAGGTTTTATTTTTAGTACTATTTAAAATAATGTGTAGTTTGCGAACGAATAATTTTAAAGATACGCCCATCATTGTGTGCATGGTCTATAGCGCTATTTTAGCATTAGACTAGACTACGGATGATCATTAAACTATAAAATATACGGCACCGTTTATTTATTTTCCAAAGAATTCCTTCAACTCTAGCAAGTAGTGTTTTATTCACAACTCATAAATTTATAGATTTACAATCCTTCACAATGGTTTGGATCCCAGGATAATCTGTAGGTCCACCATTTCATCTCCTAATCACACTATCAATATACAAAGCTTAAGTTCGTTCAAGTCGAGCAGATAATAAAACGGAGTGATGTTGATAATAATAATATTAATTATAATAATGATCTTATAATTTACATAATTTGACATCGATGTAAAGGTATACAAGGCAGGATGGAGTCTGCAAAACTTTGTAATACAAAATGTATTTCACAAACAATTGACCTAAAACACCAAGATTGTGAATTATTGAACAATATATATATATATATATCTTATAACTATATATATTACTCCTTCAATTTGGTTATCTGAATCTCTTTGAACTATACCTAAAATTAGAACGACCTACCCAACTAAGCTAAAAATTTTAATTTGGTAGTGTATTTGATAAAAAATGAATTATTATATTATAAGTTTGGATTTAAAAAATAAATTTAAGATTAATACACAACAGAGATTTATGTATTTATTTATTTATTATGTATACAAGAAATAATAACTAAACAGAAAGTACTTTAATTGAACTAAATGATGCATCATATATATACGATTTAGATTATATCTTTATAATTATAGCAAAAAAAGTGCCTTTTCAAGAATTTAAACATTAAATTATAATATTTAAACTTAACTACTTTCATCATACACAATGAGAAATGTAACTTATATTTCACACATATTATGAACAAAATATGTTTGTAATACCTCTTTCTGTGTCCTAGTTTGCTAATACTTCTTTACAGATTCATCCCATTTTCAAATCTACGGCTCAATTTGTCTCGCAGAGACGTCTGCTGAATAAAATATGTATTATACTGTAATAGTAAACATAGTCTATAAATTATATCACAGATGGCACCGACAGTTATTTTAAGAATATTGCTCGTAAAACGGACGAATTTATTGAGAAGCATTAGGAGAATATACTATACAAAGAGGTATCAAAACAAGAAAATGTCACAAAAATGATCACTATAAAAATCTCAAATTCAAAAGAAATATTTTAAGATGCATTTATAAAATAAAACACAACCTGATTTATTGAAAAAGAGAAAATATTAACGAACCTATATTTAATTTAACTAAGCTGTTCACAGATTTAAATTGGTTTCATAAAATATTTTATAAAATTAGGATATTATAGATTTCAGTGAAAACGTAGAAAATGTAAAAATCATTATTAAAATATTTTTTTGTTTGTCTTACTAGATGAAAATTGATTTAGATATCTATGTTTCTAAACAAATTTCTTGAATAAATATAGGAGATATGTAGTTAAAATATAACTGATAAAATTTGTAATGCAATTACTTAAATAAATTATTAATTAATCACCCATTGGATTAACTCATTAGATATTGGTCATGGTATGGTCAAGTACAGGTTTTATTTTTAGTACTATTTAAAATAATGTGTAGTTTGCGAACGAATAATTTTAAAGATAAGCCCATCATTGTGTGCATGGTCTATAGCGCTATTACCCACCTCTGTGGCGTAGTTGGCTAACGCGCTTGTCGTGTTGAGCTGCTCGACTGCTGAGGACGGGGAGATCGAGGTTCGAATCTCGGTCGGGTGAACTGGGGGTGGTTTTTCCTAAATGGTTTTCCACTCTCCTTCCACGCAAATGCGGGTTCACTTCCTCTAATTCAACCTTCCAAATTCCTAATCAATTAGAGTAATTAGTACTTAAAGCGTATAACCCGAACGGGTAGTAAGACGCGGTGCTAATATTATTATTATTATTATTATTATTATTATTATTATAGCGCTATTTTGGCATTAGACTAGACTACGGATGATCATTAAACTACAAAATATACGGCACAATTTATTTATTTTAAAAAGAATTCCTTCAACTCTAGCAAGTAGTGTTTTATTCACAACTCGTAAATTTATAGATTTACAAGACTTCACAATGGTTCGGATCCCAGGATAATCTGTAGGTCCACCATTTCATCTCCAAATCACACTATCACTATACAAAGCTTAAGTTTGTTCAAATCGAGCAGATAATAAGACGGAGTGATGATGATAATACGAATATTAATTATAATAATGATCTTATAATTTACATAATTTGACATCGGTATAAAGGTATACAAGGCAGGATGGAGTCTGCAAAACTTTGTAATACAAAATGTATTTCACAAACAATTGACCTAAAAAACCAAGATTGTGAATTATTGAACAATATATATACATATCTTATACCTATATATATTACACCTTCAATTTGGTTATCTGAATCTCTTTGAACTATACCTAAAATTTGAACGACCTACCCAAATAAACTAGAAATTTTAATTTGTGAGTGTATTTTATAAAAAAATTTTAATTAAATTGTAAATTTGGATTTAAAAAATAAATTTAAGATTAATACACAACAGAGATTTATATATTTATTTATTTATTTATATATTATGTATACAAGAAATAATAACTAATCAGAAAGTACTTTAAATGAACTAAATGATGCATCATATATATACGATTTAGATTATATCTTTATAATTATAGCAAAAAAAGTGCCTTTTCAAGAATTTAAACATTGAATTATAATAATTAAACTTTACTACTTTCATCATACACAATGAGAAATGTAACTTATATTTCACGCATATTATGAACAAAATATGTTTGTAATACCTCTTTCTGTGTCCTTGTTTGCTAATACTTCTTGACAGATTCATCCCATTTTCAAATCTACGGCTCAATTTGTCCCGCAGAGACCTCTGTTGAATAAACTATGTAATATCTGTAATAGTAAACATAGTCTATAAATTATATCACAGATGGCACCGTCAGTTATTTTAAGAATATTGCTCGTAAAACGGACGAATTTATTGAGAAGCATTAGGAGAATATACTATACAAAGAGGTATCAAAACACGAAAATGTCACAAAAATGATCACTATAAAAATCTCAAAATCAAAAGAAATATTATGAGACGCATTTATAAAATAAAACACAACCTGATTTATTGAAAAAGAGAAAATATTAACGAACCTCTATTTATTTTAACTAAGCTGTTCACAGATTTAAATTGGTTTCATACAATATTTTATAAAATTAGGATATTATAGATTTCAGTGAAAACGGAGAAAATGTAAAAATCATTATTAAAATATTTTTTTAATGTGTCTTACTAGATGAAAATTGATTTAGATATCTATGGTTCTAAACACATTTCTCGAATAATTATTGGAGATATGTAGTTAAAATATAACTGATAGAATTTGTAATGCAATTACTTAAATAAATTATTAATTAATCACCCCTTGGATTAACTCATTAGTTATTGGTCATGGTATGGTCAAGTACAGGTTTTATTTTTAGTACTATTTAAAATAATGTGTAGTTTGCGAACGAATAATTTTAAAGATACGCCCATCATTGTGTGCATGGTCTATAGCGCTATTTTAGCATTAGACTAGACTACGGATGATCATTAAACTATAAAATATACGGCACCGTTTATTTATTTTCCAAAGAATTCCTTCAACTCTAGCAAGTAGTGTTTTTATCACAACTCATAAATTTATAGATTTACAATCCTTCACAATGGTTTGGATCCCAGGATAATCTGTAGGTCCACCATTTCATCTCCTAATCACACTATCAATATACAAAGCTTAAGTGCGTTGAAGTCGAGCAGATAATAAAACGGAGTGATGTTGATAATAATAATATTAATTATAATAATGATCTTATAATTTACATAATTTGACATCGATGTAAAGGTATACAAGGCAGGATGGAGTCTGCAAAACTTTGTAATACAAAATGTATTTCACAAACAATTGACCTAAAACACCAAGATTGTTAATTATTGAACAATATATATACATATCTTATACCTATATATATTACTCCTTCAATTTGGTTATCTGAATCTCTTTGAACTATACCTAAAATTAGAACGACCTACCCAACTAAGCTAAAAATTTTAATTTGTGAGTGTATTTGATAAAAAATGAATTATTATATTATAAGTTTGGATTTAAAAAATAAATTTAAGATTAATACACAACAGAGATTTATGTATTTATTTATTTATTATGTATACAAGAAATAATAACTAAACAGAAAGTACTTTAATTGAACTAAATGATGCATCATATATATACGATTTAGATTATATCTTTATAATTATAGCAAAAAAAGTGCCTTTTCAAGAATTTAAACATTAAATTATAATATTTAAACTTAACTACTTTCATCATACACAATGAGAAATGTAACTTATATTTCACACATATTATGAACAAAATATGTTTGTAATACCTCTTTCTGTGTCCTAGTTTGCTAATACTTCTTGACAGATTCATCCCATTTTCAAATCTACGGCTCAATTTGTCTCGCAGAGACGTCTGCTGAATAAAATATGTATTATACTGTAATAGTAAACATAGTCTATAAATTATATCACAGATGGCACCGACAGTTATTTTAAGAATATTGCTCGTAAAACTTTATTGAGAAGCATTAGGAGAATATACTATACGAAGAGGTATCAAAACAAGAAAATGTCACAAAAATGATCACTATAAAAATCTCAAATTCAAAAGAAATATTTTAAGATGCATTTATAAAATAAAACACAACCTGATTTATTGAAAAAGAGAAAATATTAACGAACCTATATTTAATTTAACTAAGCTGTTCACAGATTTAAATTGGTTTCATAAAATATTTTATAAAATTAGGATATTATAGATTTCAGTGAAAACGTAGAAAATGTAAAAATCATTATTAAAATATTTTTTTGTTTGTCTTACTAGATGTAAATTGATTTAGATATCTATGTTTCTAAACAAATTTCTTGAATAAATATAGGAGATATGTAGTTAAAATATAACTGATAAAATTTGTAATGCAATTACTTAAATAAATTATTAATTAATCACCCATTGGATTAACTCATTAGATATTGGTCATGGTATGGTCAAGTACAGGTTTTATTTTTAGTACTATTTGAAATAATGTGTAGTTTGCGAACGAATAATTTTAAAGATACGCCCATCATTGTGTGCATGGTCTATAGCGCTATTTTAGCATTAGACTAGACTACGGATGATCATTAAACTACAAAATATACGGCACAATTTATTTATTTTAAAAAGAATTCCTTCAACTCTAGCAAGTAGTGTTTTATTCACAACTCGTAAATTTATAGATTTACAAGACTTCACAATGGTTCGGATCCCAGGATAATCTGTAGGTCCACCATTTCATCTCCAAATCACACTATCACTATACAAAGCTTAAGTTTGTTCTAATCGAGCAGATAATAAGACGGAGTGATGATGATAATACGAATATTAATTATAATAATAATCTTATAATTTACATAATTTGACATCGGTATAAAGGTATACAAGGCAGGATGGAGTCTGCAAAACTTTGTAATACAAAATGTATTTCACAAACAATTGACCTAAAAAACCAAGATTGAGAATTATTGAACAATATATATACATATCTTATACCTATATATATTACACCTTCAATTTGGTTATCTGAATCTCTTTGAACTATACCTAAAATTTGAACGACCTAACCAAATAAACTAGAAATTTTAATTTGTAAGTGTATTTTATAAAAAAATTATTATTAAATTGTAAGTTTGGATTTAAAAAATAAATTTAAGATTAATACACAACAGAGATTTATGTATTTATTTATTTATTTATATATTATGTATACAAGAAATAATAACAAATCAGAAAGTACTTTAAATGAACTAAATGATGCATCATATATATACGATTTAGATTATATCTTTATAATTATAGCAAAAAAAGTGCCTTTTCAAGAATTTAAACATTGAATTATAATAATTAAACTTTACTACTTTCATCATACACAATGAGAAATGTAACTTATATTTCACGCATATTATGAACAAAATATGTTTGTAATACCTCTTTCTGTGTCCTTGTTTGCTAATACTTCTTGACAGATTCATCCCATTTTCAAATCTACGGCTCAATTTGTCTCGCAGAGACCTCTGTTGAATAAACTATGTAATATACTGTAATAGTAAACATAGTCTATAAATTATATCACAGATGGCACCGTCAGTTATTTTAAGAATATTGCTCGTAAAACGGACGAATTTATTGGGAAGCATTAGGAGAATATACTATACAAAGAGGTATCAAAACACGAAAATGTCACAAAAATGATCACTATAAAAATCTCAAAATCAAAAGAAATATTTTGAGACGCATTTATAAAAATAAAACACAACCATGATTTATTGAAAAAGAGAAAATATTAACGAACCTCTATTTATTTTAACTAAGCTGTTCACAGATTTAAATTGGTTTCATACAATATTTTATAAAATTAGGATATTATAGATTTCAGTGAAAACGTAGAAAATGTAAAAATCATTATTAAAATATTTTTTTAATGTGTCTTACTAGATGAAAATTGATTTAGATATCTATGGTTCTAAACACATTTCTCGAATAATTATTGGAGATATGTAGTTAAAATATAACTGATAGAATTTGTAATGCAATTACTTAAATAAATTATTAATTAATCACGCCTTGGATTAACTCATTAGTTATTGGTCATGGTATGGTCAAGTACAGGTTTTTTTTTAGTACTATTTAAATAAATGTGTAGTTTGCGAACGAATAATTTTAAAGATACGCCCATCATTGTGTGCATGGTCTATAGCGCTATTTTAGCATTAGACTAGACTACGGATGATCATTAAACTATAAAATATACGGCACCGTTTATTTATTTTCCAAAGAATTCCTTCAACTCTAGCAAGTAGTGTTTTATTCACAACTCATAAATTTATAGATTTACAATCCTTCACAATGGTTTGGATCCCAGGATAATCTGTAGGTCCACCATTTCATCTCCTAATCACACTATCAATATACAAAGCTTAAGTTCGTTCAAGTCGAGCAGATAATAAAACGGAGTGATGTTGATAATAATAATATTAATTATAATAATGATCTTATAATTTACATAATTTGACATCGATGTAAAGGTATACAAGG
>JBCFYV010011164.1:7371707-7456533 GCA_039000515.1 Timema cristinae | reverse complement strand
GATCTTTTGATACAATGCTTACATGGCGAGACTCAAAATACGAATGAGTGTTTCAACAGCTTGTTATTGTTGTGGTTACCAAATACAGTATAATAGGACCTGACACAATTAAACTAGGTGTTTATGATTTGTCCTAACATTTAACTATGGCCAACTGGGCAAAGCAAAAGTTCTGCAAAATGTGTGTGGATCTGTTGGTGTAGATGCTGTGTTGGGACTTAAAGCTCAAGATAAAAGGTGATTTAGTGAGGCTTAAAAATTGACATCAGCATTAAGTAAAAAGGCAAGAGAGAAAAGAAGAAGTTAAAAAAGGACACTTGCAGAAGAAAATCCTGATAATCCTATGTATGGAGAAGTTCAACATTGATAAATATCCCTCTAATAGATAATATATGGTGACACTAAATTTTTAAAAGCCAGATTTAACTTCACTTTTCCATTATGTATGTTTCCAGATTTAGGTACACTTATTTAAAAGAGTGTATTAAGTATTTGAATACATTTTCCAGGGCTTTGGGAGCCTACAAGTGAAATGTTAGCTTCATCATAATAACAAGGAACTCAAATATTACCACTAAAAATTTGGCTGTGATATCTTGAGTGGTTTCTGGAGATAATACCTGAATATTGCCAATTTAACATAATTTAATTATATTATTACAGTTTATAGTTATCATTCATTAACACTTGATAATCTTAAGTTGATTTTTGACCATTTTGTGTTGTGCTATCTTTTAAATTACATCACAAAAGAATTTCCAAGCCAGGTAAACCTAGTAATTTTAATATTATTTTTATGTTTGCTACTAACTATAGCTAATAATTTGTAAATATTTCATTATTTTATATTGTAAAGGCACAATACAATATAGCAATATACACTTAAATTTTTTCTCCAAAGAAGATTAGATTATCAGATCTGATATAAAGTTTGGAAGTATTTCATTTTGTGGGTACTAAGTTTGACAAAATTTTCATGCTCTTTTCTAAATTGTGAGATATTATTAAAATAGACACAATATTCTTAATATAGGGAATTAAAATGCATAGGTTGATATATTGTAGTTTATCAAATCAAGAAATGATCATATTATTTCAAAACACTTCAGAAATAATTTTCATGATAAGCCACTAATGGAGTGAGACCTGCAGTAACAGCCAACAAGTCCATGTGCTTTGTTACCATTAATAGGGAGATTAAGGTTTAGGGTTTGAATACTGGCCAGGTTAGTTATAATATTTTTATTTATTTATTCGAGGTATTTAACGTACACTTTCTGAACTAACTGATTATATAAGCACACGAGAATTACCAATTTTTCCAGGAAAGTTATTTTCACGTACCTTCCAGGGTTCTTTTTGTAATGATACTGATTTGGACACCTCTGATATATTAAAAAAGTCATGGATGAAGCGCATTCTTATTTAAAGTATTGTATGTAAAATATCCTTTTAATACTTCATCCACGGAGAATCACGCGCTTTTCAGAATTAATGTCAATAGATTACACCATACAGATTATTTTTTTCTTTCAAAAATCAACTCAGTAGTGTTTACAAAAAGAGCAAGTTACGCTAGCTCCTTCTACCCAATAGGAAGCTAGCCTTCACCACACCTGTCGCCAGGACTCTTTTGATTAGTTGGTTTTAAATATATAAAGTAGTAACATAAATCTACACAGCACCTGGTATCACAACACGCAACGTGTAATGCCACAGAAAAATAATCTGTAGTTCAACTAAAACTGATTATCTAATATTACATTTTCAGTGCCAAAGGTGAAATCATCCCAACAAATCGTGTGCAACATTTAAAGTCTTATTTATTTTATTAAAATAAAAATCAGAAGTAATAAGATCGTATAAGCGTGTGAGTGCACAGTAAGGCATACTCATGTCGTCATCGTCGTAACTTCATATAATTTTAATTGGCGCTCGATCACAGGGCTATAATACCAATATTAAACCGTATCGTAATAATTGGCGCTCGATCATGAGGCTATAAATACCAATTATCTCATCAAATACCCAATATCAATATAATTTGTTCACAATCGCGGGGCAATTATATCATCAAAATACTGTACCACTCTAATTAATACTCGATCATGGGGCAAATATGAGCTAATTAAACGGTCACACTTTAATCGGCACCCGTCACGGGATACGTATCGCTATAATTGGCACCCAATGTGGGACAATAATTTTAAAAACATCATAATTGGCGCCCAACGAAGGGCTATAAATACCAATCATCTCATCAAATACCCAATATCACTATAATTGGCGATCAATCACGGGGCCATTATTACCAATTATCTCATCAAATAACGATAACATCTTAGTTGGCACCCATTGTGGACGTGTATCATCTTAATTGCAGCCCAATCCGGGGTAATAATTTCAAGAACATCATATTTTACATGCCACAAACGACATGAGATTGACGGCTTTATTTCTCTTCCTAAGAAAGTTGTGCTACAGATTTTTATCGCTCAAGAAAAATCTGTCAACCCGGCTTGGTTCGGGCCTTAAACACCGGGCCCTGAGGCGAGCACGTTACTTCGAGACCACTGATGTTGACTTGTTTTAAATAGCTTCTTTCCATGCTAATGCTGCATTAAGTCATTAATATCCCTTGTGTTAAACATTCAAATGAAAAAAGTGTGAAGTTATGTAGTAAACCTGTATTGGTATGCCTGTAGGGAAGATACATTTTTACTGGCTTTGGTTTTTGATCATAAACATATTTTTATTAATATCTATTAAATGATGAAAAATTCCTATTTTAATTGGCTTTGTTTAGAAGCATTTCTAATCTACATAACAGTCATATATTTTTTTTACAAAATGAGCATGAATGCTTTTTTTGAATATATTGAAAATTATTAAAGATTTGCATTATAGGCTAAATCCTTCTGATACAGAAGCTTAGTAGGGACCATGTGCATATCTTCAACCTAAATAAAGTACATAATCAGCCATTTAATTGCATTTCCAGAACATTTTAACATGAAATATATTTGTTTGTTTTATAGAAGTACAATTATAGTGGCATGATGGCACCTGTCCTAACTCCATTCACAAACACTAGGTAAGTTGTCATATTTATTATTTAGTTATGTTTGTGAAATTGGATCCCCATTTGATTAAATATAGTTATATTTAAAAATTATATCTCATCAAGCCTCCATTGCAATCTAGAGTTGGCTCTCTTCCACAGAATGCTGTGTATTTGTTGTAATTTTTTTTTATCATTATGCAACAGTTCAACAGTATCCTTGATAAAGAACTTTATTTTTCGTTAATCCCTACGCAAACTTTAGTAGATACTGTACTGTGCTATTTATATTGTATGACCTTGTCATCAAAAAATTGTTTGTTGCAGTGCTCAGGAGTTAAATTTGAGTATAATTCCAAAGTATGCCAAGTTCCTGAAAGATACTGGCATAAAAGGAGTCTTAGGTATGTGTTTGTCAGTAAATTATTATATAACTATGTATTTTTCTACTATTATGGTTTTCAAGGTCTTTAGAGTGTGCTCTAATGTTATCATGTTTCAAAGGTTGTGATATCAATGGAGGGGAAAAAAAACAAAAAACACTCACAGTCTAAGCTTCTTTAAACTGATCTGCTAAGCTTCAAAATGAATGAATAGTAATTATTGAACACATTTGTTGTGTAGGCCCACTCAAAATTATGGGTGCCATAAATACTTCTAAAAAGTATCCAACAAGCAAACACAATTTTATGAATGTGCCAATATTCTGAATTTTCAGTCTTTAACCAATTAGGTGCCTTTATTGATTTTACTGATAGCAATAATTTGGTTGTATGTACAGTATCCATGTAACATGAAAGATAATATTAGTTATATTGTATTACTTAAGTACTTAAATAATTAATCTGATTATTGAATCGATGTTTAAAAAACTGACAAAAAAGTGTTTTTTAAACAGCAAACAAAGGTGTCTCAATTTTACCTTTAAAGGTTTTGACATATACGCTTTTAATAAACTAGCACTTTAAAAGCACATTAAAAGCACATTAAAAGTTTTAAAGCACATTTTATGAATTTACTTTTAATTGTCAAATACTGATATATTATTGTGATTATTACACATTTTAAATATTATATATTGTTGTAGTGACATTATCACAACAATAAGCCACATAATACACTCTGTTCATCCTTAAGAATGAGAGTCATATCGACAGATCACATTGTGGCCCTGTTTTAAAATCTACCCTTTAGTACAGTCTGTCAAGGTAAGCCAAGAGTACGAGGCTAATTATTTTGTCAACTATCTGCTCAGTAAATGGGACAAGTGGTGAGGGCATGTCGTTGACTGTGTCCGAGAGAAAAGCAGTGACGGCTGCGTGGGCTGAAGCGGTCAAGAGCACCAAACAGAACTTGATGGTCCAGATTGGAGGAGCCTGCCTTAAGGATGTACAAGAGATGGTTAGGGCAGATATAAGTTCACTACAATCCCAACAGTTAACACAGTAGCATTAAATTACTATAAAGACAACCATGTAAATAATTCAATTTAAATAATATGATTACAGATACGGCTATAATCGTATTTAACAACTATAATAACTTGTCTCTTTAATTCATCACCGTGTAAACAAGTTAAGTTTTTATAAATATAGATAAATCAATTTTTTCCAATAGGGTTGGTTGCAAAGATAATGCTGCTTACTTTGACATGAGAGGTCACAATTTGTATTGTATTGCAGTTTAATCTAAATATTAGATAAAGTATTAAGCGTATAACCCGAACGGGTAGTAAGACGCGGCGCTAAATATTATTATAGATAAAGTATTCAACATTTAAACCCCGATTTTTATAGGGAAACCATTTCCAACCCCCAGCTTTGATTGAAAGTTACTATCATTTAACATTCTAGAAATTTATCATTATTATAAAGTTCATATAAAAAGTTATTAAGAGCTTAAAAATACTTCCTTATGGATCAATATATAATTTTTCTTTGCATTACTAACTCAATAGACTAAGAATGTAAATACATTCTTTTTTTTGTTACTGTGACAACATGAGTTTCCAGTTTTCAAATAATGGGTTTGCTATGAAAATGTGACTAGTAATTGTTTGTCATACAGGCTGCCCATGCAGAAAAGTTGGGAGTAGATGGCCTGCTCTGTTTACCTGAACTGTTCAACAGCCCGAGTAGAGTAGACGAATTGGTCAACTACCTGTCATATGTCGCAGAAGCTGCACCCAAAACCCCGTTGCTATACTACCACAACCCCCCTTACACAGGAGTTAGAGGTACAACTACCAATCTTCCTTTACCAACAACCAATAAAGCTCATATTTGAGACCATTTTATTGCTTTGTTTAGTAAATACTTTTTGGCGACATGTAAATGCCTTTATTTAACTGTACATTATACATATATAACTAAATAATTATATAAGAAGCCCATAAATCACAAGCACATTAAAAATCAGTAAAGTAGTAAAAGAGTCATTATTTTAGAAATGGCCCCTTCAAAACTTTAAATCCCTTGAATCCCAAAGGAAATTTTCTGATTAACAATCATATATTATATTTAAGATTTGAAAACAAAAGTATTTAAATTTTTAATCAGAATTTGTTTTAAAGCTATTATGCTTCTTATCGGTGGTAGGCACATAACTATTATAGGGCAAACCTAACCAGACCCCACGCTATTAATTTACCCTTGTAACTGAATGTGTGTTATGGATGTTTGAACCATATTTAATTTTATAGAAACGTAATAATTAATGTTAAAAATGTCTAAGCTGAAGAAAAAACAAAGCATAGCAATATGGTTAAGTTAACAGCTTTTGGTGGTATTTAACCTGGGTACACAAAGACATTTTAGGGGGTACGTAAAGTATATATACAACTTGCATTATGCACCAACAACTTTGGGGGTTTAAAGTTGAAGAGAAATTATATCTGAGAGTATGTGAACAAAATGGTTGAATACCACTACATTAGTTGTTACCAAACTGTTATTTTGATAACATAACAATAGTGTGACATTTTATACACAGTGAGCATTCCAAAGTTTTTGACTGCTGCATCAAAGAAGATCCCGACATTTTCTGGGCCAAGTATACAGACACAAACTTGGAGGAAGGGTCCCACTGTATCTTGGTAGAGGACACCACCATCTTTCTGGCTGTGATCATGTAAGTGTTGTGCTCACAAACACAAACTTGGAGGAAGGGTCCCACTGTATCTTGGTAGAGGACACCACCATCTTTCTGGGCTGTGATCATGTAAGTGTTGTGCTCACAAACACAAACTTGGAGGAAGGGTCCCACTGTATCTTGGTAGAGGACACCACCATCTTTCTGGGCTGTGATCATGTAAGTGTTGTGCTCACAAACACAAACTTGGAGGAAGGGTCCCACTGTATCTTGGTAGAGGACACCACCATCTTTCTGGGCTGTGATCATGTAAGTGTTGTGCTCACAAACACAAACTTGGAGGAAGGGTCCCACTGTATCTTGGTAGAGGACACCACCATCTTTCTGGGCTGTGATCATGTAAGTGTTGTGCTCACAAACACAAAGGTCAGGTCTATATCAAGTTAGTGATATTGTTTTTATCGCATCTTAATACTCATTTGGGTTGTATGCAATTTATTACATTAATGTTATAAGGATGAGGAAGGTAGGATTTGAATAAAGTATACCTGCATTTGCATGAAGAGAGAAAAGGAATCAAATTAAGAAAAACCCCCTTAGTACATCAGAGCAGAATTTGAGGCTCAATCTGCCTGTATTTGGTAATACAGCCTATTTTTTTACAAGAGCAACGCCTTGAACCACCCTACCATTGAAGCGGGTCTAGTGATAGAAGTAGATTACTGAATATGAGTTATTCAAAAGATTAATAAAAACAGAATTATTTAGAATGGAATTACCATAGTGCCCAGAAAATAAAATTCCTGGCTTTAGAGTTAGGTATGCTACTTTTTTTTGTTTGTTAACTAGTGTGTTTAACAACATAGTTATTAACGGCTTAATGTAGTGGGTGGGGATGGTGAGTGTAGTTTAGGGTAATAGCATTCACACAAACTTGAAGAGGGGATTAATCCGACAGATCTAAGCTTCAAACCTCCCCATCACAGGTGATCCAGTGTATTGCAAGCTTGAAGCCTAAGATTTAGGTTGCTTGTTTTAAGTTGTTTACCGAAATATACCTGTGTTTGAATATATACTTTCTAGTTAATTTAAATCACAAGCATCGAGTGTGTTGCAAAAATATTGGCCTATGCTACCGACAATCTAGTCTTGGAACAAAATAAATAGTTGCTCTCATATAGAGGGAAAGTGCAGATTTGGACTATTCTAATATTTAAATATTTATTGATGTGTAAAATGTGAAAAAATGTAAAACATAAGAAAAAGAGAAATAAGTCACACTGGATTGATAGTGTCTAGCACAAGTTAGACCCACAATGATGGTTGCATTGCCAAACGCATAACTTCTCTGCTAAACTGAATTGCCAGTAATGGGAGTTCAGGGTTCAAATACCCGTCAGATATACTGAGGGTGTTATTTTCCTAAAAGGTTTCCAACTTTTCCTTCATGTAAATGTGGGTGTATTTCCTCTAAAACTATGCCTTCATCTTTATACCAAAAGCGCAATTAATGTATTCTTATAACTCGAATGGATACTAAGTCAACGGTAGTATAGGAGGGTAAGAGGAGGGGTAAACGAACAAATGTGAGAAATAAGTTTTTATTTCTGCATAACGCATAGCTAATGGTAAGTAGTGCAGAGCGTACAATGAACAAGTCATTAGAAAAAATATACAGTTTATAATGAAACATAGTGTTTAAAGTCTTACTCAAACTGATTGTTTTTTATTCATATAACCTCTTTGCATTACTATATAAGGTTTTTAAAAGTATTTCAATAAAGGGTTTATTTGCATTTTTAAATAAAATTTAATTTTTATTTGTTTCTAATTTTGTTATTGTCATGAATATTATGGTACTGTGGATCTACTTCTTAGTTAAATAATAAAAAATTCACTATTTTATTTTTATTTTCAATCTTATACATAATCTTAATCATTGATGCTAAAGCAAAAAAATTGTTAGTAAAAAACAAGTATGGCTGTTATACGACATTTCAAATATGAACACGGAAGATAATTTCGGTCTGCTGTGTTTACTGGTATTTAGTAGTCTAAAGTTTCTACATCTCAATAAATATCAACACATTGGTTGCAAATCATTGTAATTATGGCACTGTTTTGTATGGAGGGGACCACAATTTAATCAATTTAAATTTGTTGAAAAATGACACTTGGACACAAGAATCGAAACCAAGACCTTTGGCTACAAGATTGTATTTAAAGCAAAAATTACAAAGATTTGCATCCTGTGTGTCAGTGGTGGCAGAAAGTTTTAGAGCCGGGGGAGGAGGGGGGCGGCGAGGCAATACTAACACATATTTTGAAAAATTTGTAGTCTAAATAAGATATATCTATTTTTCAAATAATGTAGAAACATTCTTAATGAAAATAAACACTTGTCCACTAAAAGTTAAAATATGTCTTTATTACAAATTATATTATTTCACATTACACATATTTATTAAATTAATAGCCTACATATATTGAAAGAGAGTACAAGAGGCCTGGTTAACTTCCTCCAAACTGCCTTCCTCATCCCTACCCTATTAGATTAAGCCATTAATAGCCCATGTGCTGATAAACATAACTAATAAAAAAAAATTAGGCCCGACAGAAAGTTCTGTAGTTGAATATACAAGACATTATTTGAAGCAATCGACCAAGCCACTGTGGCCGTTAGATAATTTTGTTGGTTTGTATCTAAACGAACATCAGATAAATTGTCTGAGCTGAATCAGTCTCAAGAACACTAGCAAGTGACAGAATAGGGTAGGTGAACATACACGATCAAACATACGCACGAATAAAATCTTAAAGACTTTACACCTCAAGCAGAAGCTCTTCTCACACATATACTTCATAGTTTGCCAATCGCTTCATATCAAAAACCAAGTTAACCATTTGCTTGGCGCATGCTTAATAATTATGATTTTGGAGCGATGAAGTTTCGCTCTAGCGTTCTGCACAACACACGCACCAGCTAGGAGCCAGCATGTAGTTTAAACAACAATGATTCAGCTATGGCTTCATTCAAATTGTCCTAGCTTTTGTATACAAACAATTGAAATATGAATTTTTTTTTTTTTTTCAATTTTTCACAATTTATATAAGCCACACTGGGATATTTATAGTACTGTACATGTAAGAAAAAGAGGAAGGGGGGATACCCTCTATGCCCCTCATCCCCATTCTCCCACTCCTGTGTGTTGATATTTATTGAAATTTCACTTTCATTATAATCTTGTTTTGTATACTTGGCAATATAACAGCCCTCCCGAATCACAGATGGCTGTGATACCTGAAAGCTTGTGATACTATTGATCATTCATATGTAGCTGACAATTATACACATCCATCACAGAATCAGCCTTAAACCGTGAGTGAATAATGACCCTCAGGATGGTACAAACCCTGGATAGCTTAGTGGTAGAGCTTGTGCACACTAAGCCAAAAGTCTTGAGTTTGATTCTTGTGTCCGGGTGTCATTTTTTAACTAATTTAAATTAGTTGAAATATATTAGAGTTTTGTTTTGTGACCTTAACATATTATAAGATAGTTTTCGATTCAAAGCTTCACAAAAATCTTTTTAGCTATGTTAACTTATGAAAACCTAAAGAATTAAGCACATTTTTTAAAGCAGACTATTTTAAAACTAAAATAATATTTTAATTCTGTTATATTCATGTTTATTGTTGATATATTTGATTAATTAAAAAAAATATATATAATTACCAATTTAAGGCAGACATTTGACGATGATTTTACACAGAAAACAAAATCCAAACAGTAGTCTAATTATGGCCACACTAGTTTTAACTATTAATTTATTCAAGTTGGTAATTTTTAAGATCTAAATACATTAATATTGTATGCTTCATTCACATTGAAAACTGTTGGTTTCATCTATGTTTACTTTTACAAAACTATTTTTGTGTACACAATTTTCAGTTGCAATTAATATGTTAAAGATTAATTTAAACTAATGATTCACCTAGTTCAGATAGAATCACCCTCTAAAAAGAAAATATACGAATGCAAACGCACTGCTAAAATTGATTGTATTTATTGCTGATTTCAGGTCTTAGCTGGAGCATTCACTTTAGGTTTTGACTCTGCCATTGCGACAACACTCAACATGTTCCCTAGTTTCAGCTTGAATATCCTAGAAGCTGTAGAGAAAGGTGACACTGTCAAAGCTAAAGCTGAACAAAGGAAACTAACAGCAGCCATTTTTGCTGTAACTCGAAATGGTGACTATAACCTTTGACATAATTTGCCTTAGGGATGTGCGCAGTTTTGATTTCAATTTTAGTACCTGTAAGCTTTGACTTTGCTTGGAGAAATGGAGAAAAATAGTGACAGCCAAAATAAACATTACACATTTCAATATATACTTTACTTACACTTTCATTAAGGTAGTAATATCACGTTGATACTAGTACACAAACACTACATCTTTTTTATACAGTTTCATAAAAATAATCTTTGCAGAATAAATATTAATTAAAAAAAGTTAGGAAAACTGGAATTGTTGGATAACAACACTAACTAAACAACATTTTTGGGGACATGTGTAATCTCAATATTGTCAGCATTTAAGGTAAAATTTCAGTTGATAAATATTAGTGGTTTGAAAGCTTAACCCATTACCGGTACCTATTTAAAGCTAGAATCGAGGATTGAAATTTGAGTATTCAAAAAGCTCTAATAAATATATTATGTATTTTCACCATGATGAGCAAAATTATTAAACACAATTAATTTTAATTACAATTTCAGAACATTTTATACACTATGTTTTCTATCCACCTTTCCTGTACCTTCTTCCAAATATATATTACTAACACCATTAATAAATAACACTAAAATTTTGCGGAAAATATATTTGTATTCAAGTAAAAGAAAAGAAAAGTGTGAGGCGTCTCGCTTTAAAAGGACACTAAAAAAGGATAGAAGAAAATTTGTAAGTTTCAATAATTTAATTTTCATGAGCACCTTCATCAGTAAAGAAGTTAATCCCTCCATCTTGGTAAAATTGTTGTAGTCTTGAGAGCACCCAGTGGGACACACTCGTACATACGTTTCTGAAGCTGCCTTTTATTCAAACCGATTCTCAGCAATAATGAACTTGTTGGGGTGTATTAAGGCTATCTGATAAAAAAAATATAAAAAATAGAGCTGATTATGGGTCATCCCTTGACCTAGGTTTCATTCTATTAGAACTCTTCAAGGCAGAGTGGGAAATGATGAAGAATAAAAATACAATTAAAGGGAAAGAATAATAATATACTGCTACCAGTGATGACATTAAGCACAAACACAATATATTATTATTCAGTCACTTAAGATGCGGCAGAAGGGAGAGCAAGTAATTTTACAGTTTGTACAGCATTACATTTTGTTGGCCAAAATAAATCAGATATTTCTCCAGTAGCAACATATAGTTTCCTGCACATGCTAATATACACACATCTTGAATATCTGTTAAGGGTGACCTGGAATTTTTTCAAAACTTTTCAAAAGAGAAAAAGTTTTGACAAAATTCCAGGACACCCTTAACAGATATTCATGATCTGTTGATATTAGCATGTGTAGGAAACTAACTCTTTGATTTATTTTGGCCAAAACATTTCCATTCTCTAAAAACTGTAAAAATGTTTGCGTTCCCTTTGACCGCACCTTAATGTGTCTATGCTTTAGGTTATTTATTCCCTTTTAAATGTTCCCAATAAATATGTTCCTATCATTCTCTACCAATTACCTCCACTATGTGCCTCTACTATTAAAATGAGATTTTCCTTGATAATTAGCAATATTTTTTATTATGAATATATTTTAATAAATATATCTAGCAAAATATGTGCATCAAGTTTGCACATATTAGGTTTTCCTTTCAATGCAACTTATCTCACTACTTATTTCTTCGCCCAAAATCTTTACCAAACAATTTCATTTGTAGACATACTTTTGTATAGTTAAAAACAAAGTTAACCAACTAAATATGGTGCAATATGACAAGTGAAATATATTTGTTTTTGTATCAACTTAATTACAAGCCAGATATTTCATTTTTCAGAGCAGAGTATAGGGCAATTTTTAAGTTGTCAACTATACACTTAAAAAAAAAGTACATTCTTTAATCTTCAAAATGACACAAAAAGTATAAGTAGTCAAAAGTGTAACTTTAAACAGTACCTTGTAATAATATACAGAACTTGCTTCTAGCATTCAAAAGACCACAAAAATTTCACAGAAAAAAATGTATGCTATAGCAACAATCCATATGATTCAGATTAAAACAAGTATATTTACATAACTGTCCAGTAGTCTGGGAGCTTGATTTGTTATCAGTCTTATTTTGTTCCAGGTGGTTGGGTAGCAACTATGAAAGCTGTGATGAATCTTCTGACTCCCATTAATGTGGGAGAACCTCGACCCCTCTTGTTCCCCTCACCCCTTCACAAATACAAGAAATGAAGGAAGAGTTGAAAGGACTGAAACTCCTCTAAACAATGCACATGAAACAATCATCAAATGTTACCGAAGAAAATGATATTACAATATAACTGAAATATGTCAATGATGTCTATACAATATAACATTGAAATTTGTAAACATGAAATACATAAGGCTGAAAGTAAATGATAATATTCATTAAAAAAATCTAATTAAATAAAAAACTAAAGAAAGAGTTTGGAAAATATAGTGTGTTAGTCTATTCATGTATAACTTTGTTATATAGTGAGGCTTAAATATGTTGTTTCAAATTGATCACAGGATTTAAAAGATTGAAATACTATTTGTTTATCAAAATAGAGTGTAATGGGCCAGTTTCACATAATAAATTAGCCCATTACATTCAAGTTTAGATAGGTGTCATACTGTATTTAGTATAGCACAACACTTGAGGCGTACTAAATCTGACTATGAAACTGACCTTAAAGAGTGAAATAAAGTATACAATTCCATTTTAGCCCATTTTCTTTTTTGTTAGAATATTTTGTGTTAACTCTTTTGCTGCACAGTTCAAATATATGCACAGCCCATAAGATTCCATGTTACACACTATTGTTAGTTCAATCTTTACATCACTTCAGGTCTCGAATATGAATGCGGTGAACCCTGGTGGACACCATCTGTGCAGCCAGCCATAACGTTGATTTAATTTTATTTGAAAAAAAATTATATGCTGGAAAATAACGCAGAAATGTGGCTCTTGTCAATTTGGTGCAAGGCTGTTTGGTGAAAGTAATATTTTCAGCATAAGTTGTCTCTTATAATGTGTTTGTGAAGTCCTTTAAAATATTTCTCTAAGTAAGAAGAATTCTCTTTGGAATGCTCTTGAAAGCTGTGTGCAAACAATATTTAGATTCTTGTATTGATAAAAGATTCCTGATTACTCAAGAGAGTCGAATGTAATACTTACATAGGAATAATATAATATTTATTGTATCACACATCAAACTCCTCATAGTAACATTCTCTGAGCTGCAGCAGTTGGTCGAGACACTCTGTGTATTCGTCTTCCTCCAAACCAGCAGAACCAAAATGATGGAACTTTTTAAACTGTAGTCTGTTGCTCTGGAAATGGAGACTCTCCAGCATGGTCCCTACACTGGAGCTGGAGTGGAGACCAGCGATAGCAGGGACAGAGTATACACCTGCAAACGAGAGATTACACCTTCAGAGATACAATATTATACCCCAGTGCAGTGTTTTCCATAATTTTCGTGAGCGGCATACCCTTTTTGGGGACATAGCTGAACCAAAGTACCTGTTCCGGCACTTCATTAAAAAAGTAAACAAATACTACTTTTGTAAAGTATAAACAATAGTTCCAAGATGTAACTCTCAAATTAGACTGCCTGCTGATGATGGGGATATCAAGGTTAAAATCCTGATCAGGTCAACTGAGGGCAAATGCGAGTAGATCACCTTTAAAATGCTTCCTTCATCATTCCTAGCCCATTAGTGTAATTATCATATATGCGTATAACATGAACAGGCAGTAAGTTGTGTTGATTAAAAAAAAAAAGCTTTAGTGTAGGCTAAACCAGAGTCTATGATATCACTTTTAAAATCTGTGTTAAATTGTTTAACACTCGCTATTATCAAAATATATTTTATGATTGATAAAGCTTGGTGATACATTTCATACACCCTGAAATTCTTCCTGGAGCCCCAGGGGTACATATATCAGTTTGTGAAACAATGCTTTAGTCTAGTGGTTCTCAAACTTATTTTCAGATTGTACCCCTTGAGTCAAAGTTTAATATACCCCACAATAAAATTTTCCCAACTAATACATGTCAGGTTATCAAAGGAGAAAATTTGTCCGAGTTTCCTTGAAAATTCTCCACCTATTTGGTTAGCTTGTCATTTTGCCAATTTGCCCTTGAGAGATGCTCGCATACTTCCTGAAAGTCATGTGTGTACGCCTGGGTGTACGCATACCTTAGTGTGAGAACTACTGCCCTAGTTGATTGTGTGAACCATCCATTTTAGATGTGTTCTATGGCTCCTGCATTAAGTTAAATAAATATAATATGAAACTTAGCCATATAAATATTTTATGACATTAGGTTAGAAAAAGAACACAAATTCCTAAGCAAAAATGTGCATTAAAATATATAAAATTCTTCACTTATAATTATTTCTTGATATCAAGTATGCTTCAATTTTTGGCTCTTTTACTTTAGTATTAAATAAAATCAGATCATAGGAAAAGAATTATCAAACCTCATAAACTCCCTAATAAATTAATAACAAGGCTTTCAATGATCAGAAACAACATTACAAACAAATATATATTCAATTTATATCAATTTTGTTTCTACATTAAACATAGTAGATAATAAAACGGATGAGCTACTATACTCTTTTATTTAATTCTAGCTTATATTAATGAGATTTAAGTAATTTAACCACTATTGATCATCTATCTTGATAAGGTGTATATAAAACGTACACTTCCTTTTATAGTGCAATCCCTTGTAACAAAACAGGCCATACATATAAGTTGACGTATGTCATCTGATGCTAAAGTTTTCAAAATAGGTGACACTGGCAACTGGACACACACCAATTGTTTACAGGCAAGCTAACGAAAGGCACAACATGTTCATTGAAAATATGTTTTTTTTTTCTTACAACAAAGTCTAATCACATTGCCACCTGGATGTCATCGGCTAGACTCAACTTGCATAGCCTGGGTTCACTAAAAGGAGCAAATAGATGCAGATAGTTAACATAGTTCTTGTCACTAGTTTGCTTGTTTAGTGAATACATAAATGGAGCAAATAAAAAAAGACACATATTGGGCATAAAGTTGCACCATTTATATACTTGTGCTGGAGCAGATTTTCACCCTTTAATGAATCCAGGCTTTGTTGTACATTACAATTTTGGCCCGTTTTGTAAAAGGAATTATGATTTTGTACAAATCCTATTTATTCGTCAAAGAAAAATTATGATTCTAGTCAGGTGAAATATTTAAAAAGGTATAGAAGAGCCAAGGTCTACACAGTTACCAGAAAAATGTAGGCCTTAAAGTTCACAATTAAAACACTACAAAACACTTTACATTAATTTTCGGGGAACATCAGCCTCATCTTCGGAAGAAGAGATCAAGACATTGACCGAAACCTCTAGCCGTAGTTCAATCAGTGTTTTACTCTAGTTCTGTGAACAATAGTTAGAGGCTTCAGTCAGTGTTTTACTCTCTACTGCTGAAGGAGGGGCCCTGAAGTGCACCAATAATTACTGCAAAGTGTAAGTTCAATGTTTATTATTTAATACTTATGTATGTCAAGAATATGCATTCTTCTGTGGTAGTGAAAGCTCATCTTTAGAAATATGTTTCTATGTGTTTTATTTAAACTATTTCTACTCCGGCATCACTCAAGAAAGTGTGACGGTTATCCCTCATAATTTAGAAAACTAATGTGTCACACTATCTTAGTTTAAAATAGTATAATAGCTTTAAATGTGACTTAATATTGGGATTAAGTTTATGAAATTAGATATTATTAGAAAATGTAATCATTAATATTGCTTTACTTCATGATAAAAATGTGTTTCTTTCAAACTTACTTGTGTTTTCAAATCTTTTAGTGTCGCTTGTAGAGCCGTCTATGCTGACATAATCTGAGAATATTTGAGGGAATGGTGCAGTAACACGGCAGGCTCTATTTGCGACAGTGACATGGGATAGAGTTGCATATGAAACAAGAGAACAAGTCACATGTCTTTAATACTTGTACAGGTGTAGGCTTGGTTACTCTTCAGTGTGTATTCTTCTTCCTTCTTTGGGCTGTAAATATAACAAAACAAAACTTACCAACACCAACCTACAAAATACAATTTTGAAAATAAAACAAGAAAACCAAAATATATATTTTCTTTGTTTTTATATTTATTTTAAATTCTAGAAAATATGACAGAATAAAAACTTATCATCAAAAGTGAATAAAGAATTTAGATTTAGAGAAGAGTCAAAATAATGATTTTATGAATTGTGAGCCTTTATGTGATGGCTTTAAACTTTGTCATATTTTTATTGATCCAATGTTAGAGCTGTATAATTTATATAAAAGGAAAATAAAGATCAAGAGTAAAAGTTAAATCACTTGCTTCCTCATTCTATTTGGTGTGATTCCTCTCAAAACAACAGATTGCATCCAAATGCGATCCTCTTCCAATAAACAGTTTGGTGAAAGGCATTGCCACAAGGGCCCTTGCCAAGTTTCCAATGTATCCAAGAGGAAGCCATCGGGTTTCATGGCAAAAGGAAGCCCCAGACTTGCCGCAGCAGCACGGCGGCCATGCCTGCTCAGTTCGTCGCACAATTCAGCGAGTCCTGAAGCTGAGCTCTCCCTGCATCTATATCGCAATGTGATTGTATCTAGGGCTGTTGCCAATATGGCGCTGCTGTGGTAAGCCAAGGAAGCCTAGGAAGTGTATTCAAAATTGCATTGACATTATAAAATATGTTTTTGACCACAATTCAATACTGTGTAAAGCACAAGCTCTAATAAAACTGTCGGGTTGGAACGGTGCCCATTGCAGTGACTTACATCATAAAGAAGATGTGGAAAGGTTCTAGGAGGACCAGGTTGCCTCCAACCCTTGCTGCCCAAGCAAAGAGGTGCAAAGAGTGAGCAATGTTCAGACACATTTTGCAGGCAAAACATCAAGTTGAGCACACGGCAGCTGTCCTGTTGTGCTGTTGAGTCAGGAAATGTTGAGGGCAATGTGGGAAACACTAGTGTGGACTTGCTTGGATACTCGTCTCTTAGATATTGCAAGGCACCCACTCCCAGGCCACCAAACCCATCATAGCCGTCCAGAAGAATATGAAAACCCTGAAATTAATAGAACTCATTGTTATAATAATTAATGTTATGACAGAAAATATTCCCCAAAAATAATAGAAATAACATGTTAATATTTATTTTAGCCATGGTTTTTTTTTTCAGACACTTTATGAAACATCTGTTTTTTTACCCCTTAAGTGTATACCCCCAGCGTTATCATTTAGACATTCCTGGTTTTCTACTGACAGTGGTGAATACAGGGTTGGGGCAGCATATAGGTGTGGTTACTTCGCCCCAATGTGAAGATGATGATGATAATTATTATTATTATTATATTATAGTCTCAGTATTAGTCTTAAACCTAATTTAGCCTAGTTAAATAAATCATGGCAACCATAGGAACAATTCCCCTTCAAGAAAAATACCTTTGGTACCACCAGAAATCTAACCCGGGAACTCTAAATCAGTAGCCAGGTATGCTGACCACTATACCAAAAAGCTTGCCAACTGAATGTTTAATTATATTAGCACACAACTTTATAAGCTAGCTTAAATCTAGGCCAAACACAGACCTCAGACTCCCTGACCTTTAATTCATATCTGTGAAAGGAGAAACTTACATTTCACCAATGATCAATTTTTTGGTCATACCAAGAATTGAACCTGATACACTTGACTCAGTGGGGAAACAATAATGCCAATGTAAAAAATGTTAGAACCAATACGTGAAAATTACCTAGTTGTGACACTTTAGTCAGTGGGAAGACTATAATGCTACAGAAAAGTTAATAGAATCATTACATTAAAATTACATAGTTGGGCAAACAATTAAAACACCACAAAACAAACAAGAATAATTTGCCACGCGATTGGGCTGCAATTATTTTCATAATACAAAAAAAAGTTCTCCCTTAAATTTGTTTTATAAATGCCCCAAATTGTGGCGGCAAATATAACACTATAAAAATCTTTCATTGTGAATGACTTTTAGTTAGCTACTGTGTGTGGGGCACATTTATATAATATTATTTATAACACATTAATCATCTTGGGGCTTATTTCTTGATTATTCACATAATAAAAATTACTTTTGATGAGTTTTCTGTGTCTAAGCACATCATTTATTAATAAAACTTACAAATGACTATTTAATTTGAACACTACACACACACTTGCATATATACCCTGGGTGTATGATGAAAATTATTTCGAGGGAGAATATATTTATCATAAAAAAAATTACCAGAAGAAACTATTTATAAGTGATTTAAAAACAACATAAATACTAAACACTAACAAGTTATGACTTGAAATTGCCTATACATGTATATACTGTGAACCTGATGCACAGTTGATCTGGGCATTGTGATAGTGCCACCAACATTTTACACCAGTATTATTTCTTTTGCCTACAGTGTCTTAAATTCTTCTTCAGAAGTTCTAAAACTTCCAAAACTGTATTAACATGAGAGCAGGCTTCAGAAATATCAATCTCTACTTTTTGAAGTGTCTTTGACAGCTGCAGTGTAACTGAGAATATTTTCCCAATTACAATTAGCATATTATAGACTGCCTTGAACTCTAATAATTTAATATGCCAAATTTGAAGTTTCTCGATTTCTGAAGACTGAAGACTTTCCAGTGCATTTACCACTGACTTATACACGTATATGAATCTCATAGCTGCCTCGTGTTTACTATCCCATCTAATTTCGCGCAGAGAAAGGAGAGATGTTCATTTTGAAGTAGATGAATCTTGGACAATGCAGTCTTTCAACCCAGAATTTTGTTGTGAAGACTTAGAGAAAAAGATTTCCACTGAATGTAATGTTCCAATACAATTTCTGACTGGCACGATTTTTGATGAGTCATAAAGTACAAGATTGAGACAATGTGCACTTCAATGTACACAAAGAATCATAGGCCACATGCTTGAACTCCACAAATATTACTACTTATAGCCACAGCACCATCATATCCGTGGCCTACCATTTTCTCAATGTGAACACCATTTTTTTTCAATGTTTTGAAAATGGTAGTAGCAAGGTCTACCTACACCTGTCAAGTCTGTAAATGGTAGTAGCAAGGTCTACCTACACCTGTCAAGTCTGTAAATGGTAGTAGCAAGGTCTACCTACACCTGTCAAGTCTGTAAATGGTAGTAGCAAGGTCTACCTACACCTGTCACAAGTCTGAAAATGGTACAGCTTCAAGAAAAACTTCTCAGACTTTTTCAATTTCTTCATCAACATATCTTAAACACAGACTAATTTGTTCTATATTGGCGATATTACTGGTTTCATCCAAAAGCAAAAAGAAACACTTTGCTTTGTTTACATTATTTACAATCTAAGGACTTGTGTATTTTGAAACAGTTGATGAATTCTCAAGGTGCTCTTTGAGAGTTGTGTCATCAGCTTCTACCCTAAATCTAAGGAGGGCTCAGAAATTACCATTGATATGGTATTGACCTTTGAACATGACATCTCCAAACTATTTTCCCCGCAGAGCTATTTATTGTCTCCCAAAGAACATAACAGTATTTATAATTGATAGCAACTTTCCTGGTTGTTTAGAACATTCCATATTTACCTGGTCAGTAATGCATGCACTCTTCCCATCTGCAATATTTATGAAACCTCCAGCAAATGTAGCACATCTTTTATGATAGTTTGTTAACTGGTGAACGGTGAATTTTTAAAGAATTTTTATACTCATTGAACCCTTTAACAACTAATGCCACAGGTGTTTGATGGTCACCTTTTCACATAGATTCTTTGCCAAATAAAACACTTAATTTACAGACAGCTACATTTTCATGCTCCGAGTAAGCTAACCACTTATATTTATGAAACCAGTTTCTTTGAAAAAACAGATTTTGTTTGCCAATTTTAGGGAATTTATACGACACTTGGAGTCCAAGCTTGTTTCAAGACAAGCATTTTATCTTTGTCACTAACTTTAACACAAATGTACCAGCCGGCATCTAAATTATAACTAGTTGAACCCAGGTAAGGGTTTGCTTGAATGAAAGTCGAATTAGCCTCACTTTGATACAAGCTCAATAATGTAGTATCTTGGTTAGATGAGGACGTAGCTGAGCATGTTGGGGTTAAGTTTTCAAACCTGGAAACACTCTCTGTTCATTCTCACTCGCACTCTAAGAGAATAGCAATTGGTCATCATATTTTTGCCTTTTCTTGTTATAATTAAGAAGAGAAGTTTGTGTCCCACTATGTTTCATTGTAGTTATAGTAACTTACATAACAATATTGTGAAAAAACAAATTATATTCACTACAACAGTTCGCCCGCACTATTCAGTGGAATAACATTTACCTTGGAGATAGCAGTGTGCACGTGCGGCAAGCACGAAAACAAAACAGAGCACCAAAATGGAACACAAGAGGATGTGTGCGCGCTGCTTGTAAAACTGGTTGACCTTGAGTGGCTTCAAGTGACTATTGGGGAAGGTGGACATTGGCATTGGAACTTGGCAGACACATAGATGATAAAGGAAATTACAGCATAAAGAGCGCTAGGAATTACTGTAAGTATAATATATTAACAGTAGAAAACTATCCGGAGAACAGACTATACACAATTATATATATAGTTGATGTGTGCCATTATTTAAGGGGGGTGGGGGTTTCATGGGGTTGAACCACCCCCACCCCCCAACGTATATATATATATATATATACACACGAATTTAATCTAGTGCATTCTATTTATTTAGCTTAAGCACTTAGAAATAGTCATATGTTGTTTTATCTAAGCCAAAGTTGATGTAAAAAGAGAGGGAGAGCAAATTTCAAAGCAAAGAATAAAGAAAGTCCTTAAACTGAAGGTTAGTTCCCCTTCACCTACTAAGGGGGCACCTGCCTGGGAGCATCTCAAGCCATCTCACGTCATACAGTTTGCATTTGACCGATTCTCCACTCTCCCATCAGAGTTGCACCATTTGGCCGCATTCTCCACTCACCATCAGGGTTGCACCATTTGGCTGCATTCTTCACTGCCACCATCAGGGTTGCACCATTTGGCCGTTTCCTCCAGTCTCGCCATCAAGGTTGCACCACTTGGCCGCATTCTCACTCTAACCATTAGGATTGCACCACTTGACCGCATTCTCCACTTTCACCGCCAAGTTGTGCCATTTGGCCATGTCCTCCAATATCACCATCTGGGTTGTGCTATTTAGCCGTGTCCTCTCCTCTTGCCAACAGGGTGGCACCATTTGGCTACTTCTTCCCTCTCGCCAACCGGGTGGCACCATTTGGCCACTTCCTCCACTCACCATAAGGGTTGCATTGTTTAGCCATTTTCCCAAATGTCCCTCTACCATCGACGTTTCCACAGACTGACCCACCAGGGGATGCCAAAACACAAGCCTCGCAGGACCAGAGGAGGGAAACACATAAGTAAGAACCAGGCCGCCAAAGATTCCCCCTCCTACACTTCCTTGGAGAATTCATTTTTTCCTCCCCTACAAATCAAATCACAATGTACCGCTATTTCTGCCGTTTCTTGCCTTCTATCAACAAAGGTCCCAACGCTGCACCTGTCAACACTTGACCCCCTCCTCCTACATCAAATCAGGCAGTGCTCTCACACCAAAAGGAACCCAACCGAGACCAGTTCACATCCGAACCACAACAAGAGGCAGTTATCAATTGGGAACATTTCCAATGGAATTTTACATCCATCCTTAGGTAGGACGACCCACCAACAACTAAAGATAAGAAACAGGCCTTCTTGTCTCCCCCTTTTTCTTCTGGTGTGCTAACCTAATCAAAGAAATATCCTCAAACAAAACAACCCCCCCCCCCCAAAAAAAACTGTAACACCAAACCATAACAAAGGGTCAAACTACAAACACACTGTCTCCAAGATAAGTAAAAGAATGTGACTTTCTGCTAGCTAAAAGTCTTACCTAAATTAAATTTACTTTGAACAAGAAATAAAATAAATGAAAATTAACTTAAATATGCTAATTTGGAATAAAAGGGATGGAAAAACTGTAACATTACAAAATGCACTAAAGACTAAGCTAGGGAGTTGGATAATCCTCCTAGTTATTTATGTATATATTCTAGTCTATCCTATTCTAGTTTGCCAATGACTGGAAAGTTAAGTTATGAATTAAGATTTTTCCTAAATAAATTCACACTTTTCTGCCACACAATTTTTGGTATATTTCTTCTAAATTATACCTTCTTTATCTGTAACCTATTTGTGTGATTAAATATGGATAGCCTGATCAGGTATTAAAGGCCTGTTTCATAGTCAGACTTAGTATGGCTCATGTGCGGTGTTATGACAACACCTACCCAAACTCAAAAGGAATGGGCCAGTTTTGCATTTGAGTTTAGGTGTCGTCTTGTATTTAATATAGCGCTGCAATTAAAGCATTTTTTTTAGCATGGTGTCTTACTACTCTTTTGGGTTAAATGCTTGAAGCATACTAAGCTTGCCTATAAAATTGGTCCTAAGTTACAGTAAAATAAAAAAGTAAAGTTTATTTTGAGGGTCTCAAAACTGGAAATAATTATATATTAGTAAATATAAATTAATTAAAATGACAGGTGTATTAACTAAAACAACACAAGAGAAATAGTAAGTTTATTTACCTGCATATTATCACATTCTTCAACTAAGTTCCGGATTCTGTCTGTAAAATCTTCCTCAAACTGTTCAGTGTTCCATAAGTTGGCACCAAGCTTGTAGTTGTTAAATGGTTGGCTATCATTAGCATGTTCATATTTGTTGATTATAGAGACTGTTCGTGGGTGAAACCGTTGTCGAAGATAATCAGCCCACACTTTCACCACATTTTCTAGGTTGTACACTTTCAGAGCTGTGAAATGATGGCTAGTATCAGTCCCAAACATTGTTTGGTCAGTAAATTTATTATGTCATTTTTAAAAAGTATGGATTGTTTAGTAACTCAATGCATTATTTTATTGTGAATTAGTTTAAAGAAACTATAAGATATTAAAATTTTTAAGATCTTTATAAAGTTCTGATCATTAAAATAATAACTTCATTATGTATGGATGATTTTAGAATTTGTAGGCCTATTGATTATTTTTATCAGTATTAATATAGTTTACTGCAATGTAAATGTTGTCCCACCCAAAGTTTTTGTTAAAGCCCATTAGTTTTAATAATTATGAAAAGGTAAGTACAAAAATGTGTGATATTCATGGGCAAATTTATTTATTTTTTAAAATTTCAATAACTTCAAATATTATTTGGGGAACAAAACATGTTACCTGTGTAGGCTATACTGTTTAAGTTTATATTATAAGTTATGAACTTTTAAATGTGACTTGGTTATCTAATGGAGGAGGTTACATAGTGATGAGTTACATGACCGGTACTCATCACACGACATTGTTAGGATAATCAAGTCACGCAGATTCCAGTGGGCAAAGACATGTAGTGCAAATGGGAGAATTTGGAAACGTGTTCAGGTTACTGACTGGCAAACCCAATGGGAAGACACCATCGGGAAGACCTTTATGCAGATGGAAAGATAGCATTAGAATGGACCTAAAAGGTACATGCTTCATATATCATATTAAGTAACCCTGTCTAAAGATTGTTTCAAATACAAAAAGTATACCATGATTTTGGTAGGAAGCCTGTTCTGAAAGGCCTTTTATCTTAACAAAATCAGGGTGTATCTCCAATATAAGATTTTACCATCTTGAACAACAGTCTTACTAGTGTGGCCATCGTCTTGATCCATAACATTCTCTTCGTCAATATCCTGAAGGAACTCATTCTTCAGAGTTGTAGGTTCAGTCAAAACTTCCACCTTCTCTCGAGGCCAGGGTACAATTTCAGGGTTAGCCAAGGGTTGTTCATACAACTCTCCTTTTTCTGGCAGGTGGCCCAAGCTACCCTTCAAGTCTACCAAGAGCAAGCGGGGCGTGTACGTCACATAACCCTAAAGGATAAAGTAACAGAGCAATGATTATTTTAAGTAGTACATACTCAAATTAGAAATGTTAACTCAAACAAACCACTAGTAAATCTTCAAACAATGTTCAACAGAAAGATCAAGGGATGGGTTGAAGACAAGACACTTGCAATTACAGTAGTGAGAGAGCATGGAAATCTGGCGTTATCTATCAGAGTAGGGATAGGTCGTTGGAGATTCAACAAGTGCAATAAAAAAAATTCAAATTTTGAGTGTGAGTTATTTTTTTAATTTGATTATGATAATGGTTTAATGTACCGGTAACATAATTGTAGGAAATAACCAAAAACCAAACCCCAGAAGCTTAATTTACCTCATAATGTAAACCAAATCAAAATTGAAAAAAAAATTAAAAAATAACATCATGTTTCCTAAGCATAAAATTCAGATTCTATATTCGTAGGTAAAATGAATATTCGAGTATAATGGTTGGGCAGCCCTAGTCTATTAGATTACCATTTCAAAACCTGGGAGTAACCAAGTTATTTTAAAGAGCTTACGAATTCCCATAACTTACAGATCTTTCAAACTAGTATTAACACAAAATCATCTAGATGATGTTTATTGTGAGTTCATAGAACTGTCTGATATGGCCGTAAAGCACCTGGCGCCTTTTCCACAACACGTGTTTGTTTAAGAGGATTTGCTGAGCTTAATACAGTGAAATCAAGATATCAAAACAAGACAAATGTGACAACAAATTAAGTATGAAACTGTCATCAGTTTGGATAAACATATTAGGTATCTTTGAAATCAAATAAAAGAATCAACCATCTTATTGCAACTTAATGGACTATAAAATGGAAATATTCTACTATGCTTGATTATTTTTTTTCAAGGGAAAACCCCATTATTAATAATTCCTGAGCTCATGACACTTGTTTGTTATTATGTCACTTTACATTACTGCTGACAAAAGAGCAAGTCTAAGCATGTGAAGTCCCTGATATTTAATTTCAGAAGGGCTCTTCACAATAAAAAATGTGAGGATTCCATGTGTCTTAAATTTGAAGCATAATTGCTTCGGACCATAGTAAACTTCTTTAGAAACCTGCAAATTCTCTGGGTCAATTTAATCTTAAAACAAAAATTAATTGATCAGTAGTTGTTATAGTAAGCATAGAACCTCACTGTTAAGTACTTGAAAACAAATAATTAATGTTAATAGATAATTCCTAATTAAAATGTTTAAACTAGAATGAATTTTATTGATAAGTCACTACTTTAAAGATACTGTAAGGACTAGTAAATACTAAAAATTGTATAGTACTATCAGATGTTAAACCTTCCAATCAGAACTCATGGATTTTTTTAATTCAGATTCAAAAGTGATTAAATAGATTTAAAAAATAATTGAGATAAGGAACCCTTAGTATAAATATTAAATGCCTTATCATTGATATAAACCTCAAACATGAATGCATCAAATTGATGATCATATATTTTTCTAAGATTTCAAATTTGTACTATAAAAAATTTTGTATTCTTCTAATACCATAAATTAAAGTTCATATACTAAGCTTCTTAGTCTAAATTTATAATAATATTATATAGTAACTTTCATTATTAGAACTTAAACAATATTAAAATTAACAAAAAATAATGAAGCTTGAAAAATTAAACTAAGTGTCTTCATCAGACTGTACAGGCTGATCAGTTAATATGTGAAGAACTTAGTCCAATTTGCTCACTAACCTTTATCCGTATGTATTCAACCTTAGCATGCTACTAAGTGATGCCTCCTATTTTTCTCCTATTTTATTTAGTAAATTTAAGATTATCTAGTCCAAATTTTGATGCTAATTACTATTATAAGTATTTAACTTCTTATCACTTTAGATTTATACTTAATGAGCCAGCTTTACTCTGATTATTAAAAGTAATAAAATAATGATGTTAATTCTGCAATAGTTTAGTGACGATTTAACCTGCGATTAGAATTACAAATAACCGCATGTAAATGAACTACTAAAAAGATAACATTTGTTCACTATTTATACAAAAAAGAAGTATACTTTTGTATTAAACAAAAGATTAGTATCTACTTATGTTTTAGTTTTATTTTAACTTTACAATCTTTATTTTGATGTGTCCGCTCTTCTACCTCTTTATACCACTTACGCAATTGAATGGTAGGGTGATTGTGAGATGAAATGGAGACCATAATTTAACTGGAATCCAACTCACGTGGAGGTGAACCTTCAGAATGATTTTGCAGATATTCTAATCATTAACCAGCATTTCTATTTACTAAACATGATGAATTGTTCTAGATCCATTTCATTAATAGTAGCAACATGTTTGAATCTGTCTCATAATAGTTATATCCTAGTATATTAAATACTACCTATCAAATTCTCAGTGGTCTTGATATAGTGAATGATAAATTCCTAATATTCCATTCATATGTAAAGCTTTATGTCATTTTGCAAAGTGAAATTGAGATTATATTTCGACTAATGCCATTTGCATTCAATAAGAAGTATAGAACTTTAATCATGGTAGGTTGTTCTATCATAGTAAAAAATTAAAAAAATTATATAAATTTATACTTAAGATGAATTAGTTAGAATACTAACATTGTGGAAACTAAGATCTTTCATCTTCATAACGGTTATTCATACAATCTATTAATTCTGTTGATATTAACCTTGTTTATAATTAAGTGAATTTAGACAATTTCTAGCTCATCTACATAATTAGCCTAAGATTAGACAAAACCTTAGGACTCCTATCGTCTTTAATCTCAACCTACAGCAATGGCTTTGGATGACATCATATATTTCGATTAATTTTGATTATGGGTTAGTTACTATATTTAGCTGGTCAACTGTTCTTTCTAAACAATAGTATGATACCTAATTTACATATATTTTAAAAGCTTATTTATGTCAACTCTATAGGGTGCTTCGTATGATAGTTTCAATAAACTTATTTATCTTCTAAAGCATATATACTTACCTTAATATAAGTAGTATTTACGCAAAACTATGAAGTTGGCAGTATAAATTTATTACCTCAAATTAAGGTTTAGAGATCCTACTTTTTGACAATTAAACTCTTAAATTTCTGTTGATAGTTCTGTCAATTGTAATTATGAACTCTTAAATTTAAACATTTATGTTACTAATAGCTATGTTAAGATAGCAATTCCATATACGTTGATTATTATTTTAAATCAAATAGCCAAATTTATCTATAGTTTTTGAAATAGAATATCAATAATTAAATTTTTCATTCAATGTTATAATTCCTTAAAACCTTTTTATTTAATCCACTTTAAATAAGTAAATATCTTTTTAACCTAATGTTATTGCTATACATTAATAGGTGTTTCTTTATAGTAATAAAACCAATTCTATGATGTACTCTAATGTGACACTTATGTTAACGATATGTATCTATTTGTCATATTCCTGTAATGATTGTTCATCTAAACAATGTCTGAACATAAGTCTCAGCTAGTTCAGCTGACACAATGAGAGTAATTTGAACATTTATTACCAAACAAATTTAATCTTTTGAAATCCTAATAGCAAGAGCATGTTCAGTTTTCAATAGATTAATTCATTTTAATGTTGCACCATATACTAAGCTAATAGTTTTGTAAGTTATTAATTCAGACATTAGAAGTACCGCTTATGCCCACACGCATCTTCTTTAATAAATTTGAAACAGTTAGCACTATTCTTAACCAGTATTCACAAGCCTATTCAGGTTCTAGTCAAGGTATTTCTAAAGTAAGCTGCCTTGCAAGGCTATGCTATAAGTGCTATCGCTGATCTCTGAAATGCCCATCCCATACCAATCTTTTTTTCACAATTAGTAAGGGTAACAAAAGGTGCTGAGAATATGTATTTTGAAAATGTTCCTTAAAAATTGTAGAAGAATTTATGTTTCTTGGGTAGAATTCCATGACTGTTTTTATTTTTGATCAAATCTAATTCTCTGTATATATGACCTAAAGTTTATTTGACACAAGAATAGGAGAAATAGCTGGTCATACAATCCGTTAAAGTTACTTTAATACAATTAATGTTAATGTTAGCAAATAATATTTTGAAATCATTACATAGATCATCTACTTTCAAATAGCATAAACAAAGACTAGGTGCATAAAAGGGGTTTTTTAGAAATACTAAAAAACCACATGTAATATAGTTGTCCAGAAGTCATTCTTTTAAATACAAAGTTTCATTATAACAAGGTAATTTTAACTGACAGACATTTGAAAAAGCTTGGACAAATATGAAGGGTTAAAATTAAATCTTGAAATTTCTGAATACTTCACTGCTGGTGCTAAGTATTTTACATTAATAAAAATTTATGATTAACTTTAGGGATAAATATACAATTAAGTAAGCACCAATTTTATTTAACTACCCTATGTCATTTATTATGTTAAACTCTACTTATATCGCTATCAACATAATATAAATGTCCTCTAATCGATCTCGAATGAAGTATAACAGTTTTATTAAGATTGATAACTTCAAATACAATTTGTATAATTATAATCCATGTTTTCTAAAACATAGCTTTAATGTTCAAGTTACTCTAATAATTTTCGTTTTTGTCTACTATGCTCTTACAATTATTTTCTAATCATGTCCAATGTATGGTGTGACAATCGATGATAATGTTTGTCAAGATCTTTAATTAGAAATTTGTTTGAACATTACAGCTCATTATTTTTCTTCGTATCCTAAACTTTTGAACAAACTATTTCTAATGATTGTAAAGGTTTTTAGTATAAATGACACTGTTTATTAATAGAATTATATCAGATAAAATCTGGTAAACCATTCGTTGACCCTATAAATGGAACATTTAATTTATGATATTGATAGCCATTATTTAATTATTAAACATAATTAATACCTTCTTAAACGTTTTGAATATTTTGTAAGTTCCCATTTATGTATTCGTTATTGTAATACCGATCCGATTTTTGAAAATACTAATTTTTAATTTCATCAAAAATATCTGAGAATAGCTGTCACTTGATTCTGTTTATCAACATTTGTACTGTAATAGCGCTCCTAATTTACCTTAATTTAGGCTGATAACTTGATATTACAATTATATTTTTATCGTTTAAACATAAAATAATGTCTAATTATATTACCAATGATAACATTTGTTTTAGACAATTCATAAATTAGCTGATTGTTCTAGTCCATTTTTACTTGGTAATTTAAACTTAGATATGTAAATGTTGCTTTTAGCTATTCTTTCTAGATTGTCTTTAATATTTTGTACCTTAAGTGGCAATAATTAAAAGGAGTGATGTACATGGTTGTGAATCTTCAGTTTGTATTATAATATAATGCGACATCGATTATTAGCCTACGAAGTCCTAAGGACCTACTGTCTAATCTATCAGAAATCGTATCTATTTCTCTGTAATAAATTTTGTTCCTTTCATATTTGTCCATTATTAATGTCTTTGAATTTAGGTTTGTTAATTGCCTATACCTATCAATATAATTGTGATTACAATTGATTCTTATTCATGTATTATAAATGCCATGAATATCGCTATTTTTATTCTGATTATTTGCCTAATAGAACGTTTTACTGAATGGAAATGATTCATTAGAAACCTATAAAGTATCCTCTATACTAGGGTATGAATAATTCGCTGATGGTTAAATTTATTGAAAATAACTATAGTTAAACCTTTCGATTTCATTAAAAATTAATTGTAGAATTATCATCTGCATATTTGACTAATATTTTTTAAAATATTTCTAGCCTGACTCTAATGTCTCAATTATCACTAACTTTGTCTCAGATTTCCCTTTTAAAGCCTAATAAAAATTCTCTACTTACTTTTAAATATATCATTCCCTTTAAATCTGCTTATTTATTTATAATGACTTGAAATGTATTTTCTCTTAGTACCTTTAAATTTTATATCAGCGCAATGAGTTTTTATCCTTAAAATATGGTAATTCTGAGTATAGATTATTTAGATATTGAATTTTCATATACAAAACTTATTTTTTATAGTTTCATACTGTTTTGACACCCTCTATCTGTTCTTTAATTAAATAGTATTGTAGTTTGCTTAAATAGTACTAATTTTACATCAATTTGATTCTTTACATTGTATTCTTGAAGTACCATTCCAATTAATTTACGCATAACTAACTGATTCAAGTCATTGTTTATTTATTTTAGCTGAAAATCTGTTATGTAAATATGAACTGACCTTCTAGGTTTTCATGCTTTTATAAAAGTTTACATTTTTTTTCAATACTTTCTAGCATTTTAGCTGATAATTTTATGAACTTCTCATGCTAATTGTATACAAACAAACGATCACACCTCATTACTATATCTATATTTACATAGTCTTAAGGTGATTTGTATCAATTTAGTCGATTTTATCAATTTTCTGAAAAGCCTGGTATTTGTATATTCATGAGTAAATTAGTGATACATATTCTAGTATTCGCTGTATTCTATTTCCTCTATTTAATCATTTTTATTATTGATACTATTTTTCTGTTTTATTTTGATATTTATGATAATATTTACTGTTGTTTAGTAATGCAACATTGTTGGTAAGCTAACATAAGTTAATTACTAAACGAATTGTCATTTAAATGTTACATATATCTTTAATTCTTCTTCCTCAAACTACTATAACAATTCATTCCTTTCTATTCCTTCTCTTTCTTAAATGTCTCCATATGCGTCAACTTTCCTTATTTCCTCATCTATTTTATGGACAAATGATTCCTAAGCGTATTTATCAGTGAACTTTCAGGGAAAAACATACTAGGATCACTGTATTATCAAATGTTTTAACTGACATTTCTTTAATAATTTTGTTACATTTAATTTAAAAATTAAATAAAATTCTACTACTGTTCCACATCTTTAATCAATCAAATGCATAAATAACATAAATAATTTTTAAATTTAAATTTAAATCCCACTTAATTTAGATATTTAAACCAATTAAATTTTATGGTAAAATTTTTTTGACTTTATTAACTAACTTTTGTCTAAAAGTTCTCGTTTTAAAATTTTTATTTTAAGAAATTATTTAAAAAATTTTAATGTTAATTAATTTTTTTTTGTTTAAAATTATTTCACTTTTAATTCATTTAATTTTTTTTTTTAATGTTATTTGTCATTTGAGTATTCTTTAACTTTATTTGGATAAAATTTTTGGGGACTAAGAAAAAAGTATTTTAACTTTAAAAGCACATTTATCATTTAGGGCAATTTAAATTGAATAGCTTCAGCCATTCCTTTAAAGAAAAGTTATTAATTTATTTATATTTTGTAATTCTAATTTTAAATAGACACTTATTAAAAAACGAGTGTTCTTAAAAATCAATTAAACTACTATACTTAGCTTTAAAAGTTACATCCTTGTTTATTTTTATGAAACTTGAAATAATTATAATAATACAAGACAAACATTGGTCTTATGAGGGTTTAAAAAATCATAAAAGATTAATTACCTTTGAAAATTAGAAAGTAGATTTGAAATAATTCAAATATTGGTGGTGATTTCCTTAATATTTTGTTCCAAGAAGAAAAGTGAATGCCTTTAAAATACTACTAATAAATATAGAATTTTTAAATTAGCCATTTTTTGCAAGTTTCCAAATTTTGGAAATAAAAAATAAAATTAAAAAGAAAAAAAGTTGGAATTAAAAATTATTATTTATTATTTAAAAACCCTATTTAATTTAAAAAAAGGAAGTTAAAATATAATTAAATTTTTCCAAATAAATTACATTTCTAAAATTTTTATGATTTTCTTGAAAATTAACTTTAAATTTCCTATTTTAAAATTTAAAATGGAATAATTATCAATACCCCTTTTCAATGATAGAAATTTTTGTGGTTTTATACAAAATCCCCAAAAAAATAAAAAAAAGGCCCTTTTAATTTTTATTTTTTTAAATATGGGGGGGTTAACTTTTTTTTAGCTCTTTTTTTTTTTAAATTGAATTAAAAATTTATAAAAAATTAATTCTAATAAAATAATTTTATAAATTAAAAATTTTTATATTTAATATAAAAAAAAAAAATCATTTTTTTAAAAAAAAAAAATTTAAAATATTTTAATTAATATCATTTTTTTTACTATTAATTTTATTAAAACTTCAACTCATTTCAAATTTGGAATAATTTTATGTTATTTTTATTTCATAAATTTTTTAAAAATTGTGTAAAGTTTTAAATAAAAATGAAATTAAACAACCTTTTTAGGTTTAATTTATTAATTTGGTTTATTTCAAACTTTTGTAAATTATTAATGTATTTTTAAAATTATTTTTAGTAATAATTTATTTTAATTAATTATTTAAGAACTATAAAATATTAAAATTTAAGTTTTTAAATTGAAATTTAAAAATAATTAATATATAAATTATTTTTAAAGTAAAAGGGATTTTTTTTTAAATTATTTTCCCAATTTTAAAATGACCCAAGTTTTTTAAAACTTTTTTATAATTAAAAGGTTAAGTAAAAATGGGGAATGGAAATTTTTAATTTTTAATTAATATTATAAATTAAAAAAAATTTACCTTTTTAATTTTTAATTTTATTTATAATTTATGAACTTTTTAAATTCTTTAATTAATGGAAATAAAATAGTTTTATTACAATACTATCAAAAACATTTAAGAATCAAACCCCCCCGGGAAAGAAATGAAAAAGGAATTTGGGAAAAATTTAGGTTAAGTACTGAAACCCAAAAAAAACGAGACCTTTTTAAAAAATAGAAAATGTAAGAAGCCCAAAAGTTCTCTTAATTATATTTAATAACCTTTAAAATTTTCAAATACAAAAATAAAATATTTGGGAAACCTTTTTAAAGGCTTTTTATCAAAATCAGGTGTACCCCAAAAAAAGATTTAATTTTAAAACAATGTGGGATTTTAACAATAAACTTCCCTTTAAATAAAGAATATTCTTTAAAATTTTTAATTAAGTTAAAATCAAAAAATTTTTCAGGACAATTGTATTCCCAATTTTTAAAATCTCCTTTTTCGGCAGGGGCCCCTTCCCCAAGAAAAACCGGGGGGGGTTAATAAAATTTTAAACCTAAAAAAATAATAAATTTTTTAAAATTTTTCAAAAAAACCCAGTAAAATTTTTTAAAAAATTTTAAAGAAAACAAATTTTTAAAAAAATTGTTACCAAAGGGGAATTTAAATTTTTTTTCCAATAAAATATGGTCTTGGGAAAAAAAAAAAAAATTAAATTTTTTTTGAAATTAATTTTTTTTAAATTTACGTCTATATAATAATCCCCATATTTAAATGTTGAAAAACAATGCTAGTCCCACGCTATGAAAAATTCTGATTCTGCCCCTTTTCTCAGCGATTATGTATATCTATGTTTAGAACCAAATTTTAAATTAAAATAATTGACACAAATTACTATTTTTCTGATTTTTTTTCTGTTTGGTTTTAAAAATGATATTTCATAATTATTTTGTAATGTGCTTTTGAATAGTTGATGAATATCAAATTTTCAATATGAATTATGGTCTAAAGTTAAAAATATATGTTACATATAAAAAACCCCAATTTAAATTTTGAATGTTCAAATGAAAAAAAAAAATTGCCTTCGCAATATTTTTTAAAAAAAGCTAGAAGTTACTAGCAATCAATAAAATACGTAGATTCAAATGTCCGCTTTTGAAATTTGTTCAAACCACTCGTTCACCCTGAGCGCTAGAGATGTGGGTTTTACTTGCCCAAACCTTAGAATGACTTTCTTACTTATCCCTTTTCTATGGTCCCAAGCTAACAATTTTATACCTAATTGATAAAAACAGCTGTGTTAATAATAATAAGAATGTCTTAAGTTTTTAAAATCAATTTTTCCTAGTAAAGTGACACTTAATGGGAAACGATGGCAATATCGTGGAGAAGGAAATGCTAATCTAGTACTTGCATTACCAAATGAAAGGAAGGTATTTCGTTTTCATAAAACATATTTTGTTGATGGTAAGTGTGAAGAAGAGGTTGAGGAAAAAATATTTCTAGACGCTCTATTCTGTCAAGAAGTTATGGGTCCGCTTGTGGGTAAATGCTTTATTCAATCGCCAACAGTGGCTTATATAGAGACCACAGAAGTAAATAATCTTAATGAAATTCTTTATAAGCAACGTCCTGTTTATCGGCTGCACAAAGGCCTTCATTTTGGCCATGTTGCAGTTTATCCAGATTTTACACTTCTCCCACTCCACCTCTCCTATTCCGAATACCCCACCTTTTGTGTGGAAATTAAACCTAAGCAAGGTTGGATTCCCATAGCAGATCGCCGTATTGGAAAATGTTTGTATTGCCTGAATCAGTACCTGAAGTTAAAGAAAGGGACTATCCAATATCAAAGTCAGTTTTGTCCATTAGATCTTTTCTCTGGAGATTGTGTTAGGATGAAAACTGCTCTTAAAGCCTTATTAGCAGCTCCTCAGAATAATTTGCGGATATTTCAAGATGGTAATTTGGTGTATGGAGAGGAAATGAGAGAAACATTGGACCAAGTCTTGAATAATTGGTTTGGAGACTCAACAAATGTTAATGACTCAAACAAGCTTTTGAATATGTTTTGCTTTGTAGTTTTAGAAGCTTTGACTAGGAATTTTGATCTGGTGCACACAGTAGGACTAGACATGCATAATTGTAATGAGCTTAGTTTGACTTCACATGAAGACTTTGTAGAGCGCATACCCCATTACTTGATCACTACAGTGGCTTCTTTGTTGTCAACAAAACCTTGTAATTGGTTGTCTGGGACACTGCCTCCATTTTGTATATTGTCAAGGATACAACACGTTCAAGCTCTAGAACAATGTGGTGCTGATAGTGTGTACACTGCTTACAAACAAAATTTATGTAATACCAACCCTGATGATTATTTGTATGTGAAAAGACTGGTTAGCACAGGTGTGTCATCAAATCTCTCTTTGATAGAGCGTTATCTCCTCTCAACTACAGCTCGAGATTGCTCTATTGCAATGGCTTTCCAACGCATTCCTTGTGAAATTGATTGTGATGTCTCTTCTTGCCATGTCATCCATGTTTCAGAAAAACAGAGTTTTGTATTTAATATTGGTGCTTTGGATCTAGATCCAAAACCTATGTCATGTATTGAAAAACACCGCAAAAGAGATACTGAAATTTTAAAAGCATGTCTAGAAGCATTCACATAGTATTTTTAAGTGTTTTATATATACTCTGATTATGATTTTTAGTTAAAAATAACATCTTATGGAAATAAACATAATCTTTCAGGCCTTTTACAATTCAATTTCGATTAATAGGCTACTACTTGCATCAGTATTATTTTTTAACATTGTTTTAGGTAAAGATAAATGTTTTGTTTTTATGGCCTTAAGTCTCTATGTACTGGCAGGTTAGAGGCCTAATAATTTTATGAAAACTAGGCTATTGATTCTTATAAGATTTTTATCACTTGTCATATTTTTATACTTTTAGTTATTAGGTATATTTAAAAGTAGTTAGGCTACAATTTGTTACCTTAACTTTTTTAAAACATATATATAATAGCTTAGAAGAAGGAACATTTTCTGTCAAAACTGTGGCCCCTTTTTTGTGTTTGTCAGATATATTTAGTTTAACATAGAGGCCCATATATAAGTGAGGACGCATGCGTCAGAATTGATTTACAAGAATATTTGATAGGTATACAACCTTACTGACCATTCTAATTAAATCACTATAATTTTTTATGTGAAAAGAAGTACTTATGCAGTTGTTACTATACCCAATATTTAGAGAGAAAAAATTAGGGTGGGGTTTAAGACATGTATTTGAATCAGTGTGATTAATTTTTCAGTTAATTTTTTATTCCATTCAAGACCATGCTAATGAAATAGCATTAGGTCTAGGCTCTACTTTTTGGCTTTCTATTTTTCTGACTCAATGAAGCCACACACCAAAACAAACAACTAGGGCATTTATCCTATCCAGGGAATATTGTTACTTGTGGGATTTAATAAAATTGTACAAACAAACCAAGCACATACCTAGGATTCATTTTGGGGGACACGGAAACATTGTTGTTAGACAAAAATGTTTGCTTATGGTTTTTAAATAAACAAGTCTATTTAATGGCATGGCATCATAGACCACAAAAATATCCGCTCTGGTCGACACAATTCCAACTGGTAAACTGTATTCACTCAAACCACCACTTATGTTGAATAAATATAGATTACAAAAATAAGTAAATACTATCATACTTTATAATTCACTTGACATTATTTTGAAACTTGAGAAATGTGGGTCAAGTATGACTTTGGGCCCAGCCTCATCGTGGATAGCAAAGCAGTAAGAGCATTGGCTTGCCAAGTTAAAGGTGCTAGGTTCGATTTCTATGTTCAGCTGTTATTTTTCAACATATTATATCTTAGAGCTAATTTATTGTAAAACTCTCACAGGCATGAAAATAAAATTAAACACTGACAGAGGTTATCTTATTTTTCACTTACATTAGAGGAACAAGTGTTTAGAAGGGCACCCCACCAGTTACTTGCCATTTTTCACTCTGTCCTTGCTTATAGACGGCCTCGGGATTGATATAAAATGCATCAGTTTTAACAACTTTAATCTAGTGACTATTTTGTTCTTAATGTAATGAATGTTTATAACTAATTGTCACTGCCATTTTTCACTTGACATTCATTCTATAAATGAAAATTATTTGGTGTTGTGAAAGTTAAGTGAATTATGTTTACAATAACGGTTGCCAGTGCTGATGGTATCAGCCACAATAAACTAAACTAGTGCTAGCAATGGTTTTTAAATGCTCTTCTTAAACATACAGCATAACTTGCTAATATCTCTAAAATATGTCAAAAAATGCTGCTGCACTTATTTGCTATGGCATAAGTTTTACTTTGGGAGTGATATGAATAACTCTCGATTCATTCAAATGAACTATATTAAGTTAATGTTCACTTAACATTTATTTATGTACTACATGTATTTTTTCATAATTTAAATTGTACTGGTTGGCCCAAAATTTATTAACAAATAGAGTATTACACATAAAAGTATCTGTTCAGATTTAAATTCATGCTGAATGAAATATTATTTTGAATAATATGATACAAATGGCAGATTTCTTGGAATACTTGTTTCACGATGGTGTGTAAGTTAGATGCACAGGTATTTTACCTTCAGTTTTGTGACCAACTTTAACCAGTTTTCAATTTGTGCAATCCAGCCTCCTGATTTTTCTTGAATGTTTACTGTTTAAAGTTGATATTTATTGTCATTACATTTATTATATTTACTAGTAGCTTAATTGAAGACTCAGGAGTGTGCACAGGAGTTTCTTTTGGAAGAAAGGGGATGGAGGGGTTCTAAATAAAGTTCAATTATATGTAGAGTATAAGCCTATATGTATTATATTATCAAAATAAAACCCCTATATAAATATGCAATTAATTTTAGAATAAATCATTGAAATACTAAACACAATAGTACATTTTTTATTATATCTTAAACTCCAGACAACATGATTAGGTACTTTTAAATTGATGAGTAAACAGGATGTTCCCAGATTAAATTGTCAAACTTTGGGAAGTGGTAAGGGATCATAAAACTTTCAAACGTCCTTTGGAGATTATCCCGTTTCCACTTCATTTCAAGAAAATGGCAAAACACTAAGCAAAATCAAATATAGATAGGGAAACCTGGGCAAAGCGAATAGTTATGATAAGCAAGAAAAATGGCTAAACATCTGGTTTACATCTAATTACATAAATTACTATGCCATATTTTTTATAAGTGTGTTTTCTAACGTGAAAAAAAGTTCGAGTTGATTTAGACTGATTAAATTTGCATTAAGTACAAAACTTTACAAATTATTCGCTTTGCCCATATACCCGGGCAAAGTGAATAATGGACCTGAGCAAAGTGAATTAGATGAGAATACAATAAATTTGACTAATATAAAACATTTTATTAGCCTTAAATTATTTGTAAATTCAGTATATTACTAAAAACATTAAACAAAATATTAATCAGCCGACATACCACCAATAACATATTTAATTAGTGTATAAAATCAACCAAAATTATCTATATTGTTCATATAGGTCTTCACAAGCAAATGAATCGGCTAATAGTGTTATTCAAAGTTAATTATTCATAATTATTTATTTTGAGACTACTATAAAATAAGACTTTCAATTTAGTTTTGACACTTGTCACAGAAGTATGACCTGAACCCAGAGTAGGATGTGCAGTTTCCATGAGCCCGTTTTTGCACTGACTACACATAATCCAGTCTTCTGAAGGTGCTCTAGATATGAATCCCTACAAACTAAACAGCTTATTTTATATTTTCTTGATGTGTATCTTCTATTTTGTGTGAACAAAGTTTTTGCTGCTCATGATGTTTTTCTTGACTTCATTGGCCTCTTTTAACTTGAGTTTTTCTTGCTGCAGTTTCTTAATAGGAGGAGACGTGACCACCTCAGCTCTCTGGCATTTTCATTTTATAAGTGCAATTTTTTCATTGTCAATTTTAGGAATAGGTCTTATGTTGATAGGACTGAGAGTTTTCTTTTGTTTGTTACTGGTCTTAAGTGCGGTTGACCTTAAGACTGTTGCTATTGATGTAGACCTATCTGGGCTACTTGGTTGAGAGGTAAAGCACACAACATAGTGGGTATAGTGTTGTCTAAGATTTACATCACCAGTGTTTGGGTGGACCTCTGATCTGTTACAATGGCTGGAGCAAAGTCTTCTTCACTAAAAATATGTGGCCTAGGCATAAATATTTTGCAAATATCATACTGATTAACATACACAGACACATCAAGGGGCTGCATTTTGTTAGTTGTGTGAGGTGCAAATGAAACAAAAACTATGTTGTTTCGTGTGGCATATTCCAATACTGGATAATATTTATGAGCCTCATGATTGTCAAGAAGAAGGCTGAGTTTGTTCTCCTTGCAGGCCTCACAGCTTCCACAAAGAGCTGAAGCCACACAAGAAACGTTGGTCCATTCACCCAACCAATATTGGTGCAACATCCTTGAGTTCCAGGGGGGACGCCATCTAAAAGTCTTTCTTGCATCCTTTTTCTAGCAAAAATAAAAAAGGGAGAATAAACGAGCATGCTGCATTGCAACAACAAACTACAGTTGTTAATTGTCCGCGTTCAGCACTAGCTATCACCCCAAATAATCGTTTTCCTCGAGTTCTCAAAATATTTGGTGGTCTATTGGTGGTTGTTTGGATACCCATTTCAGCCATATGGTAAATATAATTAGCTCCAGGGCTATTCTTTTCTACTTGTTCCCATTAAATTGAAAATAAACGCTCCATTTGAGGCCTATTAAACCCTCTTGCACGGGTAATAGAAGTAAGTTCTGAAGACCATAACACCCCTAGGTGTCAATTCTTAAATTTTGACAAACCAGCCCTTCCATTTATGAACGGATGGTTTATTTGGTTAGCTTTTGCTCAAAAACTAATATTAAAAAATCTATTCTAGCTATTCCATAAAAAATTGTGTCCATAAATTTAAGATAATCTTTCAACTCATTCTCTTGTCTAAGTGTTAAGACTGTTTGAAATCTACCTAGTTGTTTTTTCCCTTGACCCCTTCTTCAAGTGGCGATATAAGGTTGAAAAGGGAATTTCACACTTTTTTTGCTAAGATGATATGATTTGTGTTTTTTATGTCTTCTAACACACTTCTCATTGAATCTTCAGACCAACTAGACTGTTCTATTTTTCTTTTGTAGTTGTAAACCATATAAAATGAATGTATAAAGATGATATAAATAGTATATAAGTACACTATATATTTAAATGTGAACAGTTGAGACGTATTTAGTTTATTAAAACATATAGCACTAAATAGTAACCTAATATCCTATTCAACTTAATTTAAACTTAGAAAATAACAGAACTTAGAATAAACTCAGAATACCCGGGCATAGTGGTTAGGCTATTCGCTTTGCCCAGCATACTCTTTTTTTTAAATCTGCTACATATATGTAGGAAAAGGTTTTTTTTTCAAACCAATTTATTAGTGTAATATATTAGGAAAAAATGTTATATCAGATGAGCAAAGATAAAAAATACATGTTCTTAAAACAAAATGGTCAAAATACTTTCACTTCAACGGCTCAAACACAACTATTTTCTAGGTCACTAGAAACTCCTCGATCTTACCTGTAAACACCAAAACTTTACCTATATTCAATTCCAAGAAATAACCATTAATCACTTTGCCCGGGTCATTCACTTTGCCCTGCCTCCCCCATTAAATAAAATATTTATTTTGTTCAAAATAATGGCTTTCAGCCTAAAGACAAGCATTGAATCAAATAGAGAATGAGTGGCTAACCAACATTGCACCGTTGTAGTTTCTTTACATGCTTGCACTATCTTTTGTTGTAGGCATTTAAGGTCATTAACAGGCATTTCATACACGTTTTTGTCCAATGGCGTTAAATCAGGGAACATAGAAGCCAAGCCACATGTCAAGCACAACCAATCCATCTTCCAGGAAAATGAATATTAAGCCACTTCCAAGGACCTTTGCTGTAGTAGGCAGGAGAATCGTCTGGTTAAAACCACTCACATATTCTAAAAGGTCATAACATTCATTGTACAAAATTTTGAGAAATCCATCAGCATCCAAGCAAGGTGGTAAAAAATGGGTGCCAATTAAAGTGTTGTCCATTATTACAAACACACGCTACACTGAAAACAGTGTTAGAAATGTTGTTCACGAATCGCTCTCAAGGATCCTCATGTGACCAAACATGACTAGCCCTATTCCTTTGATTGAGGAAACCTTGTCTGTTAAATGTGGCTTTATTTGACCCCATTTTTAGTTTTATTAGTTTGCTTTAAAAACCAATTGCATAACGCTCTTTCACGTTGTCAAATCTTTCGGCAATAAATACTGGACAAGTTGAAGCTGGTATGAATGACGTCCGTTGACTGAGAGTGTCTTCCATATGGCTGTGGGTGAAATTCATAACTCGGAACTAGATCTTCGGGTACTTGATAACGGGGTTTGGTCAAAATGATGCAATATGGTGATAATGGCTGTTCTTTCATTCTGCAGCAGTGAAAACACTCCACTATCTCGAGGCACCATATTAAATGAACCAGTTTCATTAGAACTGCTAAAGTTAATACTGAATTGTGTGGTAATCTTGTAGTGTATTCATGACAATAAATCTTAGCATTTTCTTTGCAAAACCCATGCTCAAATACCATATCAGCACATTCACTATTCAAGTATATATTAGGTATGCTTGTTAGTTAAATGAAATGAACAAACCATCGATTATTTAGTTTCACTTTCTATGCAGAAAAACATGTTTTTTTAAATAGTTTTTTTGCTTTTTGTCTGAAAAGAAAGTGAAAACAAGCTTATCTCCAGAGGATATTTTGAGTTAGTTTTTCTATCCCCCACTTCCTAAAGTTTAGTTGTTTAATCCAGGAACTTCCTCTATGATTTGTATTAATAACTAAAATAATTATATAAAGGTTATTAAACATTTCCACATGGGTCTGAGGGGGTCCAAACTATAGGAACAACTCTTTGATTGAAACGTTAACTACAGGATATGCTACATATCTTAAAGAAAGCTTTTAGAGAATACAATACAGTCTTAGATGCATTCAAATCATTGTGTGACCATTAATCTGCAAATGTTATAAGATATGTTTCTTGTGATCCTCGTCTGATTTTGACTTTTGGGCCACTCCACAATAAGCTTAATTTAAAGCCATGCAATTCAGTAGGGCCTATTAATATGTTATTATATTAACATTTCATTTTATAATCTTATACTTTCTAAGTTGACATTATTTTATATGTGTTAGGCTGTCTTTTTTCATTCAAGTGAGACATTATATTAGGCTATATATGTTTATCTAATTTATTTATGGGGAAACCACAAATTAACTTAACTAATATAAAGTCTCTTGTTGTGAAATATCCATTGTTTATGTCATAGCAGCTTGTTTGGTAACATTAATACTCTTGACTGTATTAAAGACTCACATGTATGGTTTAAAGTCTTTAGTTAGGTCTCACATCACTCTTAATCATATGTGCATTAAGGTGAGGTGGAAGGGAATCAGAGTTAAGACCTAATTTTTGCAGTTTTTATAACAAAAAATTTTTGTGCACAAGTGAAATATTGCTTGTTGATTAATTAAGCTTGATTTTATACACAAAGTATTCTCAACAGTTTTTTAATGTTTTCTCACAAAAATTCTGGAATTTGATGTGAACTTCTTTTAATTTAAAATGTTTATCAAATAAATTCAATTCTGTTTGTGGCGGATATCCAAGAACTGTTCATATCACTTTGTGTAGAAAATTAAACTAAATGCATCCACTGGATCAATATTTTATTTTGGGCAAAAAAACTTTTCCTGTTAAAACTACAGCCTCCAACTTGCAATCCATTATAAGTTCATGAAAAAACACCACTGAAAGCTTACATTTATTTTACAACAACTTAAGTACTTTACATTAACTGAGCAAGTCACAATTACCTAATTAATGATGATAGTGACTGGTCATGCCTTGAGGTATTTTGGGATTTCTGACAAAATGTTATAAAACTGATCAACCCTTTTAAACTAACACTGTTGATTCTTTGGAGGTTAAAACATGACTTTTTTTTTTAAATTTACTATGTATATAATTCTTTAAATGTTAAATGGTTTGAGGCACAAAATAAACAAACAACTATAAAGTTTAAAAGGAGCTTTAAATGATTATTTTAGCTTTAGTTAGGACTTAAATAATTTTGAAGTATGATACACAAAGTTCAAAAAACGCTTTATTATCCAATACTATCAATGTTTTTGAATAGTTTTTATGGCAGGATTAATGCTCAAAAAATTTGATTGGCCTCTGCTTACTTATTAGGACAACCACGTTAACAAATTTATCAGGATTGTTTGCATTTTATTATACAATGAAACCACTTTGTTAACTAGGTACCTAATATGTTTTTCAGTCAAAGATTTATTACGACCCTTCATAAAAGGTAATGCCTTAGTATAGTATTCTTTTACTAAACATTCCTTCTTTATTTTTAACTTGGTGTATTTACATCATCATCATCACAAAATATGTTTTTAGTAATACTGGTATTAGCTTTATGTGTTATTTGACATTTCCTCTTTTGTAATGTTTGACCAATATTTTACCTTTTTAGGACTATGATAATTGAATTAAAATGCCTGTACTAGAAATATTTATTTCAAGTATTTACATATATATTACAAGTTATATCACATAAGTTATAAGACCAACATTAATTCAGTTTGTATATATTTTAAGTTCTCTTTATGCCAAAGGTAAAATTTGTTAGTATTGCATCACATCATTGATGTGAATTTGTGGTTATTTTGCCAATGATTGTTTTATTTGAATAGTTTTTTTTTTCTAAATACACAGCAAATGAATTAATTTTGTATCTCAGATTTTTTTAGCGAGAGTTTTTATTTCTAAAGAGAAATTAAGCCCATTTTATATTTTTATTTGCTTGCATATCATTTTATAAAACTATACTTTAACTATAATGCTGCTAAAGTAATTTATGATTTTTAAGGGGTATCAAAATTACAGCTTTGACTTTACCATAGGCATTTTTATTTAGTTTTTATTAGAGATCGGACACTTGAATCCTTGATTCCATGCAACCTCTAAATCCTATAGTATGAGAAATTCAAGATTCATAAAAATTTCAAAAGAGTATTTCAGATACAACAGTTGTAAAGACCTTGACTTGATATAACAAATTGAAGCAATTGATAAAAGGAATTATATAGACCTGCACATTTTGAAGAGTAACAAAATTACAAAAAAGACAATAAAATTGTATTAATATAACTAATTTACTAAAAAAAAGTATTGTCTTTGTTATTTATTGGTGTAATAGACATGACAAACAAAATATAACTTGTTTGTGGCACCAAACCATAGCCAACCTTTTTTTTAAATTAAATATTTTCACTGAACTAAAATTGTGTATTTTAAAGATTCAAGGATTTGAATTAGGATTCGAGAAATATGAGATTCAGCCCATCTATAGTGTTCAATATTATCAATATATATCCCCTAGATGTCTTGGAAATAAGTTACATAAAATAATCTCAAAAGTTTAGTTTAGTAATGCGTCACTAGCCTTTAGGCAATATGTTAGCCTACTCAACAGGGCTGTTCTAGATATGAAGACAATATGGGACGTGGCACAGGAAATGGGACCATATTTTCACCAAGCAAGTATTTCAGGACAACTGATAATAATGATCTGTGTCAAAATATCTTTTTAGATTATTGCACAGTAAACAGTACCTAACCTGTCTAGGAACAGCTAAAAATAGGTTTAGTTCATATTCTCTATCCTAGATAGCAGAGAAATCATTTTAATACTTGTCTTTAAATAATGCAAAATGTTAACCTTTTTCTTCTCAAAAAAACACTTTTTCAACTTGCGGGTTCAAGTGGAAATAAAAAACTTTCTCAATTCTTGTAATCTGCTTACATATTTTACATCACATTATTCACTCAATATTGGTCTGGGTCCCACTACACATCAAATATTGTATAGTTATTTAAAAAGTTTAAAATGCACAGCACTCTTAGTCAGAAAACTACTTTCCACCTGGCCATTAACTCAAAAGTGTGTAATTTATTGTTTTTTTTATTCCTAGGAGTAAGTAAGGAAACAAGATTTTTTTAAAAGGTAATGAGCTCAAATCAAACATTATGTACACCACAGTTTATGGTTACATTATATAAGGGTTTAGTACTTGATTCATGTCCTAGGTATCAATTAATTTCAATCTGAACATGTTTTTGCAACAATATTTTGTCAAATCACAATTTTGTTTTCCCCCCCCAAGATAATGTTGTACTCGCCCTTAAAAACACCTAATGGTATATAAGAACAGTGAACAAAAGTATTTTGATGGATTTTATTAACGATATAATTGATTGTTTATGCAAATGACTTTATAATCACAATAATATAATTAGGATCAGTAATACTGACTTTACTTTTCATCTTGTATATAAATCTTTATTATGGCTTAGTTTAACATGCAGGGCACTCATATTGATATGACATATTTGGTTTTTATCCATACACAAAAAAAACAAACAACATATTGACATGTGTGTCCATAAAAGTCCATTTAAACTCTTAGCCATAACAAAGATCCATAGCTGCATACACACATTTAAACTAGGTTGTAACACATTAATGCTCTAGCCTAATAGACTACCTATTAGGCCGAAGCCCCATCCACAGTTTTTATATCCATAAGTCCATGGCCCATAGTTTGTATTCCTTGGTTCTTAGAAGGTCTATTCATGTCTACACCACTCGTATCCTTAATCACGTGACCATACCAACCAATGACATAGTCAGAGACTTCGTCCAGTTAAATTCTTTGAAAGAAAATCATCCACAGCAAAGAGCAACTGCCAAGCAGTCAGCTTTAGAATAATCTAGAACAACTTTTTGAGAAAATGCCCAGGATGTACTTGAAATTTAGGCTAGTACAATCACAATAAATATATTTATTACATGATTTGAACTGTCAAACTTATAACTAGCAAAAGATCCATTCACATCCATTGGTGCTTTTATTTCAATGCATGAACACATATTTACTTAACTATGATTGGTAGTTCGTATAAATGAGTGAAAGTAAGTAGAAAGTTCAAAGTTGACCAACTTATATTGAGTACAGCCCAGGATAAGGTTAAGAATAAGAATCAAGACTCTGTATACAGACCAATCTGATACTTTGTAATCGGTTTTTTATGGACTTACGGATATGGAATCTGTAGATGAGGCTTGATTGTACACAAAGTCAGCCTTTCAAATGGGTATATATCTTCAATCAGACGAACATATAACTCATCTCACTTGCTATATCTTGTAACTAGTCCTAAGCACATTTCAAAATTAGATAAATTATTTATATCCAGATGTAAAAGCATTCACAAAACCATACTAAATGAAATATCGTGTAAAGTTATTGGATGTAAGTTCATTTTCAAAGGTTTATTATTATTATTTTATCACATTTACTGAAAATAGCATATTAAAATTAATTAAAATAAATAACTATTGTATACTTTCTGCCTGAACTAAAATTAAGTTAGAATTGGTATATACATTGAAAACCTTAATGAAAACTCAAATCATTTATATCTTTGTTTTATACATATCTATTGAAATATGTGACCTAGCATTCTCTGTCAAGAGAATAGTAAAAATAATAAGGAAATGAACACTAATCTCGAATTTACATGCATGCTAATGAAATTCATTCATCCATCTTGCACTAAATGTTCATGTAATTACAGCCTTGATTATATTCTCAGTTTGCTTTCATGCCATGAGACAAATTTGGAGCTAGTTGAGGTTTAAATACAAGCCTGAGATGTTTGGTTATTATCTCAAATAATACATAAACATTTAAAAAGCGATATTTAAAGTGCATATTTAATCATAAGACTTTTGTTTGGAAAAGGCATATTCTTAAACTGGTAATGTCATGTGAGGGATAACAGGTCAAATTATATTAAAGTTGATATTTTGATCACGAAAAAAAACTATGATATAAATCACACATTACTTATGAATCTCTCTTTTTTTTTTTACCAGATTAAGTACATTTAAGCTAATTATTTTGATATTTATATTTACTGATGGAAAATTACTAAAATTTGTTTAAATATATGGTATCTGATTTGTGCAAAAATCGTAATATATAATTATAACAGTACAAATTGTTGCAATGTACTCTCTTTAACCTATGGACTTATATACTAAACAAAAACGTGTTAAAATATGTTCTATTCTAACTGTAATAGAAGAAATAACACATGAGAAAATAAAATAAGGAATTAGTTCTCTCTAAGCCTAACACAACATTAATGAATATTCCAAACTGTTGTGCATTATCTTGCTTGCAGAATGTAAATATATCATGTTTTGTGCCTTTCAGTTATGTAATCATATCCTTTTATTTACTTGTGTAAGTGTAATGTTATATGTTTATTTTTATATATATTTGTGTATAATTTTATATTCTATTTTTTGTACAGTACTATTGATGTTAAAAAGTATAACACAATTAAAGTTTTATTTACACTTATATTGATTTGCTTTGATACCATTTTGACTAGTATGCATACTTTTTTTAGTGTGAGAGTAGGAGGAATGTGTGGTAGTCACGGCTCATGCTCGGTTGCTAAAGTCCCTAAAAGTCCTCTTTTTAACTCTAGCTCCCTAAAGTCCCTAAAAATGAGTATATGGAGTGTTAATGGATTGTCAATTTTTATGAGTTTAAGTATAAATTTTTAGGCGAGTTGAAGAAATTCTGGCCTGATGTCTTAAAAAATTAGAGGGCCTGGATGAATTTGAGGAATGTGCGTCTAAAATTGTTGTATTGGTTTACAATTTTGTTCACGATTTCACAACAAGATTGGAAGACTTTAGGAATACTCAACATCTTCAGCTTCCTTCCAAAGTTTTTAGCAAACATGTCTCCTCAAGGTGGTTGACACTAGGATCAGCAGCTGTTCGACTCGTTGAGCAATGGCCTTCCGTAACAAAATATTATCTAGAATTTGTACCACTGCAAAAGTCATCAATGATGAAAAACCAGTCCTACAAAATAATTTCTTCATACTTAAAAAATTCTCTGATGAAAGGTGAAAATAGGGCGAAAAGGGGAAATACCTCCAGAAAAAAATTCAACATAAAAATCGACTATCCTTCATGATATTACTTTTTTTAAATTCGAAATTTCTCAAAGCTACTAGCAGTGAAGCAAAACTTTTGAAAATTGTGAGGATGATGTCTTTTGATGTCCATACAAACCGCTTGATCGGATGAATGGAAGATGATTAAAGCAGAAACATTCATAGGAATTGATGACTACCTTGAAACATTTTGGACAGAAGTTTTTTAAGTAAAGAATATAATGAAAGCCACAAAATACAAGGAAATAACAAAAGTAGTAAAGTCTGTCTTTCATTGCTACATGGTAATTCTGATTTTGAGAGAGGCTTTTCAACATCTGGACATCTGATCACACAGAAGACAGCTGCTATGAAAGAAAGAGCTTTGAATGTACAATTGAATGTAATAGCCGCCTTGAAGTTTTATGGCAATAAATCTGTTTGCGTTTCAATCACAAAAAAGCTCATTGCCTCTGAAAGAAATACAAGTATCATCAGTACTTGAGGAAACCAAGCTGGAGAAAAGAGACTTAAAGAAGATGAGGAGATAGAAAGAAAGGGCAAAAGAAGAAACCTTAAGAGTAGAAAGTAAAGAAAATAGAAGTATTTTGTTGAAATGAAGACAAATTTTGTTAAGAAAAGAGTCAGAAAAAAAACAGCTGACAAACTTCTTGAGCAAACATCATGATGTATTATATCCACGCTAAAAACAAAAAGCTTTGAATAACTGCAGGTAGTTCATGGGCTATTTGGAGGGATACAAAATTTAAAACTCGAAGAGAACAAGGCCAATAAAGAAACATATATACAAGCAAATACATTAGAAAAAAAAGGCATCTTCTCTAATAACCTCATTTTTTGAGTGGTCTGCCAAGAAAGAAAATTAAAGTAGTAAAAATACAAAATTTGTCTTTTTTAATATTTTAATTTTCTTCTTCTTTCTAATTTAATTAACAGTTAGCCAATAGTTAAATGTAATATGTATAGTTTTAAGAAATATATATTAAAAAGAAATGTCAATTAGAGGTGTAAGAGTACTCAGTATATTTATGTATTTTGACTATAAATAAAAATTAGCCAAGGTCAAATCAAACATCCTTATTTTAGCCATTTAATACGGCTAAATCAATAAATTAACTTAAAAGTAGAGGTAAAATTGAAACACAAGCTAAAAATAGAACTTAAAGAGCTAACAGAAATTTTTTGGTTTGACCTTAACCGGCTTAGGAGTAGGTGTTTAAAAAAACAACATGATTTTGAGTAACATTTTTGTTGTTCTCATTGTTTTTATGAGGTCCCCTTTTTTGGCTTGAAAGTACCCTAAAGTCTCTAAAATAGACCTCGATATGGAGTATGAGCCCTGGACAGTAACTGTCAGGCAGACTGAGCTTCTCCACATGGAAGTCGTGGGAAGATCCAAGTTTTGAATACTTTGCTCGGCTTTCTGTTCAATAAGTTAGCATCTAGCACAAGTGTGTCAAACTCGTTTGATCAAAAGGATCCCCATTGACCGTTTTCGGGCTTTGCGCTCAACATATAGTTATTCTTTGTAAGTATTAGAAAAGTACTTAATACTTTCTCCTTGCAATTAACAATAAGAATTTAGGCCACAATACAAATTGAATTACACCCATTGTCAAGGGGATGTGATTGGCAAGTGATAGTAAACACCTATTGGAGAAGATACTTACTATAGCAATAGGGAAAAATAAATTGTACTAGCAGCAGCAGCAGTAGCAACATCAAGCTAAGACAAGCTTTGCATTTATGACAAAGAGCACATTATAGCATTGAAAAAGACATCAAAGGAAGAGGTTGAATGAATTGACAGGGGATGTTCATGAAATTGTTCTTCAGCTATACTATTATTATTAGCACATCATCTTACTACCCATTTGGGCTATACACACTTACGCTAATCTGTAGTGGTAGGGTGATTGTAAGATTAAATGGAAGACCTACAGTTAACGTGGCATCCGAACCACGGTGGAGGCCTGGCATTCCACACATTCACAAATTGTGATTAATACACGTCTTGTCAGAGGTGAAGGAATTTATTTGAATTACTTAATGTGCACTTTCTGAATCAAATGTTATATCAGCAAACAATAATTTATCTGAGCGAGAGTGAAAGGGGCTACCAATTTTACCAGGAAAGGTATTTTCACATACCTTTCTGGGTTCTTTTACATACTACAATCGACAGGGGATTACAGCTTTACCTTCCCTAAACATATTATATACCACACACTTATGTTCACTCCCATCCATTTTCAAGAAGCCTAATAAAATACCCATATTAAAATAAAAAATCCAGTTAAAGGCTTTACTTCATATTTATCTTCAGCTTTATTTTAACAGTTCATTACCATAAGTTAATGGCAGAACAAGTCACAAAGCTGTTATTTTTTTGTAGCACAGCATCTTACTACCCGTAGCAAAGAAATAAAGAGTGCCAAGTACTTTTCCATTATAGTATACTCCGGACCAGATATATCTAATGTTCATCAGCTCAAGTAGTAAGTACAAGATATTTCCTGTATAGAGGTCTCGATGTTTGTTCCAAGTGTGTGTATCAGAATAACTCTTTGATGCTGTTGTCACTGCAAACTGTAAAGGCCAATCTTATGACAATGCCACAAATAAGTTTGGAGAATACAATGGCTTACAAACTAGAATCTGTTAAGTTTCTTCAACAGCTGCATACACTCCCTGATCAGCTTATTCCCTGAATTTGGTTGGAGAGCATGCAGTAAGTGGCTGTCAAGAAAGTATTAATTTTTTCCATGCTTCAAAATGTATATGCATTTTTTTCAAGTTCCACTTGCCACTGGGAAGTACATAAAAAATGTTTAGCAAAACCTGAAAACATAAATTTAAAAGGCTTTTCACAAACAAGATGGCCAGCTTGTGACGACGCATGCAAAAGAGTCTAATAAAGACTGGAATAAAGTGATTGAGTCACTCATGTTCATTACAAAAAATAAAACAGATAATCTTTGTACATGATTAAAGCCTCCAACCCGCCTCGGTGGCTTAGTTGGCTAACACGCTTGTCGTGTTGAGCTCGACTGCTGAGGACAGGGAGATCGAGGTTTGAATCTTGGTCGGGTGAACTGGGGGTGGTTTTTCCTAAATGGTTTTCCACTCTCCCTCCACGCAAATGCGGGTTCACTTCCTCTAATTCAATCTTCCATTCCTAAATCCATTAGCGTAATTAGTACTTAAAGCGTATAACCCCACAGGTAGTAAGATGCGGTGCTAAATATAGTATAAATATAAAGCCTCCGCTAAGTGCAGCGCCTCAAAACTGATATTCTTTCTTTAATATGTGGTGATATATTACCCAGATTCATATTTTTAGCAAGAAGCTCTAAGCAGCTGACGTTGGCTGATCTTTCTATCATCGAAAAACTGTATGATTCACTGACAAACTATGTTGATAGTAAGATTAGGGAGGATTTCAACATCTATAAAAATGCTGTTTTTGTAAAGTCATCACTCACTGAGTATGAAGATAAAACGAAAAGAAATAAGAACAAACACTCCCAATTGATGAAAAACGGGACTTTGGCACAGAATTCAGTAAGCGGAATAACTTCAAAATCAATAACTATTTTTACATAGGTGACAGAATAATTGCAGAGTTGGAACATAGAAAAAAGTTTATGATAAGCTAAGCGCAAGTTTTGATTTTTTTAACTGAAGGAATAATGGATTTCGAAGTAATTGCTAAAACTGCTTCCAGGTTGAGTAATGAATACAAGACTTGCCAGATTCAGACCCATTTCAAAATGAGGGTCTTCAACTTTTTGGATTTGTATAAGTTTAGATAAACCTCCAAGCACCATTTTACAGCTCTGCCAAATGATTACCAATAAAGGCCCGCAAGAAGTATATCCTTTTGGAGACATTGCACTTATGATATTATTATGAATATCTGCATCAAACTATTCAACAGAGATCTTTTTAAATAATGGGATGTGTCAAAAATTACCTCTAGTACACTAGTACACGATGTCTCACCATTTCCTCAACTGTTCGGCAGTCCTTACAATTGAATCAGAAAACATAATCATATCATAGTTAATACACATTGACTATTTTGCAATTTTGCAAACGAGCAGTCGCGAAGGAAGCTGATATAAAAAAGAAGAAATGTAAAGGTGATAAGATGGGAGTTCTTTTTAAAAGAAATAAAATGAGTGGGCAGCAATAGTATATTTTTGCCCTAGGGTGGTGGTGAAATTAAATCCGCCACTATGCTATGCCATTAGGATACATATTATCAAAGGATTAGACTATGCACTACACTATGGTTTTATTAAGGAGATACTGGGGAAAAAAAGTTGTATCTTTTCAGATCAATAACATGCCTATATTACTATTTAAAACTTTCTATGAAATACCCAAAAATCCTCAAATTTCCATTATTTTTTTTCTTTCAAAATTGCTTGAGTTCTCCATTCTTTCCAGATACACAAAATTACATGGTTTTCCTTCAGTTTCCCAGGGATGTGGTAACCTTGTAAGAGGTAAGAGAACAGGGCTATTTTTCATACCAGCTGCTGGCTTTTATAGAAAGATAAGGTCACAATTGTGACACACTTATAAATACGAGTCATCCCCTTAAGCCACTTTCCAATTCAGATGAGCCAGTGATACACAGCAACAACAAAAGCAAATTAGAACTAGGTGAAGCATCATATGGAGAAATAGTTAATACTGAAAAACAGCTGTGCAGAGTTTCTGTGTTTGATGTAATGACAGAGCTGTATATTCTTGACAAACCAATGGCAATACAATACTGTTCGGATCCTTTGGTGATAAATCCAGTGTTGTAAACCCTAGAAGATATCTAATTTATAACAATCTATATTAATAAAATGAAGAGTTTGTATATGTCATTTGGGATCTCTATCGCACACAGAGGACTAGAATTTTAAAATAAATAATATCTGTGCACAAACATGTACACCTAGAAGCTGGAATTTTAATATTTGTATTTTATATTTTTAAATTAATTAAAAACTGGTTCAGAAGAAATGAAAAAGATTTTTTTTTCTGCCAGTGAGAAATAAAATGTACAATAGTAACTATTTTAACATATGTGAACTAGGGAGCCTTTTTTTTTTTCTCAAAGTATTTTCTTCAAGCATACACTAACACAGTTTCATATTAATTTTTAAAATCTTCAATATAAAAATTGTTTATTTTTTACTTTGGGCATTCTCAATATCAGAACCATTTATCTATACTATGAACAAAAAACATGACAAGAATGTAAAAAGATGAAATATTATGTATTCCAAGTTGGGTAAAAACCATTAAAGAAACTATTATTGATCAAATTTGAATCTCGATATACCTTGAAATTGATGTGTATTTTAATGATGTTACTTTTTGGCCACCAGAGATTTGATAATCTTTATCGGTAGCAAAGTAAAAATTTACTAATCATTGGATTCTTATGCAGAGTTTATTATCACGACCAAAATCAAGTTTGGGCAATCCTAGCATTAAAATATTGCTACAGAAAAAGATTCCCTCTCTCCTACCATGTCTTGTTACCAGTTTTGGCTATTCACATTTAATTACACTAATGGGATGGGGATGAGGAGAGCAGAAGAATGAAAAATGTATCTATATTTACATGAAGTGAGAAACCATTCAGGGAAGCTAGTATCAGTATACCTGGCTAGGGATTAAACCCCGAAACTAGCCATCACCAGCTAACCAAACTATATGAGCTTGACATTTAGCCCGCTTGCCCCCTGGTGCAGGTTTGACTAAATTAAATCATGTGTCCACATACTGATCTCTTAATATATGTTATTGCAGCCAATGATCAAGAGAATAGAGAATTTAAGCCTCTATCCATTTCTGGATCAAATCAAAATTGAGTTGCACTTTACTATTCACAATGCCAGGTTATAGTTTCGAGGAAATATAACCTCATTTGTGTGGAAGGAGATTGGGAAACCACACTTAGTACACCTTGCAGGGATTTAACTCCCAACCTTTACAAACCAGTTTAAACAAGATCGATATTTAGCCTGTGTGGCCATTGATATTGTGGTGCAGATTGTATCGTTGCTTCCCCTTCACTCTAATATGTAGAGGAGGTAACAATAACTATTACAAAGTAAATGTATAACAAAGTAGAGACTGGGAAATATTTCATAAGAGTAAGATAAATAAATAGATAACAATAATAGTTGTATTATAAAAAAAAAACATAAAAAGATGAAATAGGGTTACAATTGATAGCTGAAAACAGTAATAAATGTCCGTTAAATTGATTAACGAACACATGTAACTCTTAGAAGTAAAAAGGAAAACATTATGTTTTAAACTGACAAATATTATAGGATTTAACAACTCCTGTAGCACGGGAGAATACGTGTCCCAAGACCAAGACGACACAGAAAAGTCAAATGGAAGTTAAGTCGATAAAGAGTATTGGATTAGAGCCAGACTACCACCAGAAGGGTCTAAACAGAAAACATGGTGAATTAATTACTAGTTGTCGGCCAAGCTAACTAGCTTGATTTGAAATTAAGAAAGGTCCCATAGACATACTAAATAATAAATGGTAAGAGGACGTCTGAATTTCATTAGTATATGGTTAACAATAAGGTGTCAACACAAAATTGTGCTATTGCCGGTCCTTTCCCAGTGAGTACTGCCAGAGCACTCACTAGTACATTTATACCACTACCCACCCCCTGGGGTATACATCAAATATAGTACACACTAACTTTAAACACTTGGGCTAATGAGGTGCCAACAAGGGGCAAATGAAAATACTATCTGTGCGGGTCACTATACAAAACTAGCCGTGTTCTGCACTTTGCGCACCCAAAATAGTAACACAGAAAGAAGGGTGCCAACAAGAATGCTGTGAGATACTGACCTAACTAGGTCCTCAAATAAAGGCATTAGACAACCTGCTTGTAGCTATACAAAAATTTGAACAAGTGAGCATGACGTCCACAACGTCATGGGATATTGTGAAGTCATAATGAACTTAAAACAGAATAATGAACTTATGGAGAAGAGGAACCTTAAAGCAAGGCCCTTATTACATATAGAGCTCAAATCCCCAGTATTTAAGCTATGTCATATGGAAATAGGGCGAATATATAGTCAGACTATTTTACTATAGAAATTAAGTCAGATTGACACAAAACCAAATTTAGTTATTCTGACTAAAATAATGAGTCTGAAGAACTTAGAAAACATTAGAGTTGCTTGGACTAATAGAAACACAGTTTCCTATACTACTACAACAAGTCTGAAGGACTTAGAAAACATTTTAGCCGCTTCAACTAACTAAACTAAGTCCTTCAGACTAGTTGCCGTAGTCAAAGAGACTAATTGTATTTCTGTTAGTCGAAGTGGCTATAATGTATTCTAGCTCCTAAGAGTGACTAAGTTTTGTCTCTGTGTCCTTCTGACTTAGAAAACACTTTAGCTGCTTCGACTAACTAAATTAAGTCAGAAGGACACAGAAACAAAACTTAAATCACTCTTAGGACTTGGAATACATTAGAGCCGCTTTGACTAACAGAAACAAAATTGGTCTCCTTGACTAATACAAGTCTGAAGGACTTGGATATTTGTCGAATACTTGGTACATCAGACAGATTCCCTCGGCGTCGAGGTGGTGAGACCCACAACCCAAACATTAAGACCACCAGTTTCTTCTTCAGGTGCTGTAGCAAAGGTTCCTCCTTCGAGGATATAATTATGATGAACTACAGTCCTGTGAACCTAGAGGTCACCCGTTATATACTCTATATCCTGACTATGCTGGACCAAATATAGGCATGTAAATAAAAAAAAGGAAGTTTTTTTTGGAACAGTGGAGAAAGAGTTGCCAAGAAATTCCACTAAGGCAGCAGCGCTCGGGTTTGCGGCATTGAACCAATGAGTCAGACCTTTCTTTCACTTGGTGTTCAAGGGTTAGACGTCTGTTTGAAACTGCCACGCCTTCGCTTCCGCCATGCTGGCAGCATACTGTATTGAAGCATGATGATTGTATCCGGGTACATCCACTTAATGCAAGTAGAACACAAATGATATTTTAGCAGAATATATCAGTTTTACTTCTCTTCTTTGGATTCCGTTATTTCAATTTAGTATTTTGTGCAGATTACGGTTTGTGGATGTCATATCACTTGGTTGGCATGCTACAATTTGAACCAGAGCAAGATAAAACCCATAAAAGATATTTCTGTAAATCTAAATTATTTAAAAAAATATAGAATCAACGAATATTTTAAAGTTTTTTCCTAAATAGATTAAGTACATAATAATTAACCAACTAAGCTATAATAACACACTATATTACATTTTCAAAGAGGGTTTACAAATGCTACTGTATTTGGTAGTAATGCTTACACACAGGCTATAAATACAATAGGAAGAGAGATAAATATAAGAAAAGCTTATAGAGAATGCATTCACATTAACACGAAGAAAAGATGGGAAAACTAAAATAAAAATCATAGGTAGAAAATCATCTCTGATGAAGATGATACAGATTCAAACCCCAACCTCATCAGCGGTGTTAAAATATATTTCAAGTCTTAACATCTTGACAGTCCAACCACTGTTGTAGTGGTAGTTAACCAAAAACATTAATATTTGTTTGCAATACTTTTTTTTCTGGCATTTGATTTCCCTAGTCATCCCCCAAGTTACATCATAATTAGCGTATAACCCGAACGGGTAGTAAGACGTGGTGCTAAATATTATTATACATCATAATTGGTTCAAAGACACAACATTAGCTGAAACAAACTTTTCCACAAACACTTATGTTAAAATGAGGAAAGTGAAAATTAACAAAAAAAATATTTTATAAACAAATTGACGATTTAAATAGGAGGCTCGATCTTACTTCTATTGAGCTAGATTTTTAAGCAAAAGAATGTAGAGTACACAGTAATAAGTTAAATTAAAAATAGTTAAAAACTGATTTATTAGAGAGAGAAAGAGGAGCGATAATCTTGGCCCAAGCGCAGACTGAAGAATGAAGCTCTATCCTCCCCACATGTGCACACATGTTGCTGAATACTTGCACACTATTTTATATAGCTATACCAATTCATCCTCTTCCCATCCCAGTTCATGAGATTTGCTCATGAATTGGGATGGGATGAGGATGAACTGGTTATACATCCTTTCAGTGTCAAATAAACTGGTTTTCAATAAATTTACTAGAAATTTAGGTTTTGAATTAAAAAAGTGTATACTTGAATGCATATTCAAATTCAAGAGTGATTCAACACTTTGCATACCCATTAACAAATTTATTGAAAACCAGTATTTGACACTGAAAGGATATTATTTTAAAGCTGAAATTTACAAATATAGGTTGATGTACTTTTTTTTAAAAGTTTATAGATTCCACAACTTCTCCAGGTTATCCAGCAAAAATGAATATGTGTGTGTGTGTGTATATATTATACATATATAAAATCTCCCTGTATTTTGTATGCAAAGCTATAAATGTAAAACCTCATTACTTTCAGTTAAAAAAATTAAATTCTCAACTTATTAAAAGATGTTGGTCCTCTTTAGAATGTCACACCCAAGGTAGATAAAAATGGGCTATTCTCATCTATTTTCTATTTACAAAAACATTGCAAACATATAATATCTGATAATTCCAGTGACTTTTTTTAATTTCCCTGGCTTCTCCTCATTACACCAAAATCCCTAACTTTTCCAAGGGTGTATCAACATATATGTTTAACATCAGTAACAAAACTAGTTGCAATGACAAAACCACTTTTATTATTTTTAAGAACTGTATAATTAAATTTATTTAATGAATAAAGTAAAATAAGATCACAATACAGAGTATGCACAGAAAACTTACACATCTACACACAAGTAGTTAACATACCCTTATTCATATACACAAAAAACTAATTAAACGTACACATTTTTATATAACATCTCATCTAATAAGATAACACCTTAGTCTAGATAAAATTAATTTTGTGACCTTAATTTTATGTGGGTTGAAAACTAATTTGATTTAAGTGATTGCAGTATGAAGCTCAATAATTTTGAAAAATTATATGACTTTTAAAAATATAGCTCCGTCGAGGCTTCCAAAAAACAAGTTCATTAAAATATATTATAGGAGTGTGTATGTAGTTACTACATAAAGCTCACAAATGTTTCTTGCCAAGGGCTGATGTATTGCTGCATTTACTTTTCCTCACATAACAACCCAAACATTCAGCTGCATTATAATTGAGTGTATGTCAATAGTTCGGAAACATACTTGGACAGTTTGCTGGTGGGATCACTTCTGGTGCAAAGAATACTTTGTAAACTTACCTATTAAACTAACACACATCTTCACATTTATTTAAATCTACACAGAATATCTCTTTTCATTTCTAGTTATTGCAAGATACCTTCTCAGTAAGTTTTTTATTTACTTCAACTCACAAAGAATGGACAGCAATGCTTACTCATAACACTCGATGTTTTGAAGATTTTACTCGAAATTTAAAAAAAAAAAAGTATTTTGACATTAAAAATATAACTTTTGCTGGCAAATTAACAAATCTGGGACCACAATGATGTCTACGTTAGTTCACATGTAGCATTAAAAAAGAAAAGGAGCATTGAATATTCCCCACACGTGTTTTGATGAAGACCACTCACAATATGCTGGGGTATGTTGGTAGCCTTGCCCGCAGTGTGGATCGCAGTTATCACGACTCGCCATTACCACTATCATCACCATCATTGTAGTCCCCTTCATCCGAGTCTTCCTCCTCATCATCATCATCATCAAGGTCGTAGTCATCGTCATAGAAGTCTGTCATATCCACAGAGTGCTCTGGTGGCTTCACTTTGGTCTTAATGCAATAATCCTCAAGAGTTAGTGGTACCACCACACCATCTTTTTCTGCTTCCAGGCGGGCGGCAGAAACTTGTTTTCTGAAATTATTCAAAAAACAGTACCACATGAAATTTCCTCTTATTGATTCAGCCATAAGTACATGTCTTATTAGAGAATATTTAATGCTTAGTGTAAAACCTTAAATTAGTTAGTATAAAAGAGTCCAGAGTTTGATTCCCAGTAAAAGCTAATGGATTACACTGTGGAATTGGGTCTTTACAGTTTCTAAGAAGGGATAAGTTCTAGTTCTGAGGTATAATCCTTGTTATTAATCGTGTATACAGGCATTAAATATGTTAATAAATTAATTGTGTAAGTAAGGCAATTTGTTTGATGATCAGTTGTATCATCATCATAAAAGGTTTGTTTTAACTCTTTTAGTACCATGAGCTGATCTGATTGGCTCCACCTTCTAATGTTTAAAGTACACAACCGATGCTTTCCAGATTTGCACTATAACTGGCTTACTCAATAGTTAAAGTACGAATATAAAATATCACTAGATCAAGACCAATCCTCTCTTATTATTTAAACACGGGGTTGGCACACTAAATCACCAGTTAAAAGCTGTCATTAAGACTTTAATTTGGTACTCAGTACAGTTAAAATGGTGGATGGTGGTACTGTTGTTTGTGGGGGTGATGAAATTGTTAGTCTTTTAAATGAATCTACCACTACCAGTGAGTTGACTGACATGACTAGTGGAAGAATTAAGTGAGATAAATATGTGCTCCCAAAAAGGAAACAAAGTGAAAGGTGACAGTGTTAACAACAGTAGGCCGGTTACGCAGGCACACACATATAATAGTGAGTGCAGAGATATATTTACCAATGTGATTAAATAATGTATTTATAAATGTTTTAGAAAAACATATTCCTCCTGTGTAAATATTCATGAAGTAAGAAATAAAATACATCTGAATGTAAGGTATTGTAGACAGCTCAGGTTCAAAAATTTCTAATGTAGGATGCCAAATAAAAATTCCTGTAGTCATTTTTTATATATACACCCCAAACTTTGTTTTCTCATAAAAAAGTAAAAGTATTACCACATAACAATATTGAAAAGAATATAAAATTTTAAAAATATGTATGAATTAGCCTTACTTTCGAAAAAAAAGGTAAAAGAATAAACACCAGCTTGGCACATTTCACGCGCTAATCAAGAATAGGCATGGAACTAAAAGGGCCAAGGGGGTAATAGTAAGAGGTAAGACAAAAAAAAGGAACTTTCCTAGTATTTGCATTTACAGAGTTTGGAAACCCCCAAGTAAAAACACTTCAGTGTAAATGCTAATTGGGTAGGAAGTTAAAAGCTAGGTTTAAAAGATGTGTAGGCTACTAACCTGATAATGTTCTCATATTCTTTATCCTTGCCACGAGAGTCCCTCCAGCGCCTGTACATGACAGAGGCATCAACATTGGCAGGACTGAATGTGTTGGGTTCGTTCAGCAGGGAAATCACCGACAGTAGTATCGTTCTGGAAATAATAAACAAACATTAGCTTACCAGTCTAATGTATTTTGTTCCTGTTAACACAATTCAATTGTTATGTATTGATACCTTATATATTTGTCTTCTGGATTTGCCCCTGCTTCAGGCCTCATTTTGGGAAATTAAGTTGTTTAGGAATTGAGGCTAAATACATTAGTTAATTAATCCAGTGGTGTGTGATTTTTGACCTGACTAACCTTATTTTTTTGAAGTACAATATAACGAATATTTCCTTTGAATACCTATTTAAGACATCCAACTAACTGTGACAGGATTTTTGTTTGTGCACAGAGTAAAGTAAAACTTAATCACCGGAACCTGCACCTACATGATGTTTACACACATTGCCACAATTCATACCTGAACATTAGTTAGGTGAGCATACCTGACGTTTTGTGTAGGGTTCCACCTCTCACATGGTAGTTCTCCACTCTGAGGATCATCTACAGGTGGGTGCAGGATGGAGATGCACAAGTCCCCGTTCTGGAACAAACAATCATCCTCAATATTAACACAAATAACAACTGCATTTTCATCTTCAGTTTAACCCTCCTAACCACTTATTCCAAAGGTGTGCCATAATAAGCCAATGCTAGAGGTGTGCCTTACCAGAGAATATTTCCAACACATTGTTTTCTTTGCATGTATGACTTTCCACAGAATTGCAAAGTTGATAAGACTTTCAAATAACTAAATATATTTTAAAATTTCTTATGTTGCAACCTCATATGTATTTGATTTCTAAAATTTATGCTACACAGTATAAAATTTCAAATCTAAAGTTTCACATCCAAAACTTCAAAATTGAAAAGCTCATTTCTGTAGGAATAATTACTATAGCGGCCCTATTTGTGAATACCATTAAAATCTGATCAAATTATTTGTGAATATATTCAAATAGTTTGATAATATTTTCATAGTAAATATCCCTCCATCTTTGCCAATTTGATGTTTTGGATTTCAAGATTTTTGCTGTGTACCAACAGCTATTATTAGAGAAAATATGTATGAGATTGCAAATAAGTAAATTTAATCAAGTATGGTGTCAAAAATAATAGAAAAATACACGAATCAAATCATAGACACAATATAAAAGTCTGCATTAACATGAAATAGATTCAAGCAAGACCTGTCACTAAGAATATGAAAGCGGAGATAGCTGTTTAGTGTGGATTGAGAATGGTGTGCCAAGTTACATTGGCTTAATTTATGAAAGGTAATAAAAACCTGTCTTTAGAAAGTATACTCAAAATAAAATTTAGGCCTACCTAGTAACTAAAATAGTTTTTTAAATGAGAAAAGAAAATGCTTGTAGTATTTAATAAATGAAAGGTTAAGCTCATTATTATTATTATTATTAGCACCGCGTCTTACTACCCATTCGGGTTATACGCACTTACGCTAATGTGTAATGGTAGGGTGATTGTGAGATGAAATGGAGGACCTACAGTTTAACGTGGAATCCGAACCACGGTGGAGGCCTGGCATTCCTCACATTCACAAGATGTCTTGTCAGAGGTGAAGGAAGGGTTTGGTAATCAGATAAATCTTTGCCGGGACCGAGGATTGAACCCCGGCCGCCAGCATAGAAGTCTGACACCTTACCCCTAGACCACCAGGTCACCCGTTAAGCTCATGTTTAGAATGAATACTAGAATCCCATAAACAAAACAATAACAGCTAAAGACATGTTCCAACATTTCCAAGAAATTGGATGAATAAATCCATAAGTTTTCACCCAGAAGACAACACAATCTCATATATATCTGCGCTTATTCCATGGGAAGCAAAAGTGCAACTTTGAGTTTGAAATACAATAAGAAAAGTGCTCAAGCAGTGTAAATCAATGTGTGCCCACTTGATGTGTTACTAACAATAGAGGCAACAAGAAATTAATCAAAATATGATAAAACATCCTTATTTACAATTCACTGAACATTAAATAACTATTGATATTATTGGAAGAAACTGTTAACCACTATTTTTCTGACACTAAATTTCAATTTGATTTTAGTAGAGTTTTGAAAGGTCCAGATTATGAATTTAATCTAATCTTATTCTAGATTTATAAAATCATAACACAATTTACTGGCTACATTCTCAGAATCCTGAACAGTGTTTTGAATATCACTTGGAAAAATAGTACTTTTAATCTGTTTAAAGTTTTGGTACTAATTTGTCTAATTGATATAAGATATTTCATATAACATATAGTGAGAATACATTTTAAGAAAATGCACCATAAATAAGCTGGAGGGAAGCCAAAAAACAATTATTGGAAGAAAAGATAAGTTGAATGTGGCCTATTTGGTTAGTATATAAATCTTGGGTCAGAATCAGGAGTGCAAACCACTATACCAATAGTGATTGTGATAAGTGGTCTTGGCCATAGTTGAAGAAAAAAATACTGGTTTGATATAAGTTTGTGTGTGAATTAAACTTAAGACACTATATATGTTTTTATAATTAAAACAAAATAAATATGTTCCTAAATAGCTAACATTTTTCCAAGCTAAGATAGGGTCAGAGTCTAGTGTGTCAAGATAAAACTGCTACCTTTCATAATAAACAAAGTGTACAATACTGCTACCTTTCATAGTAAACAGAGTGTACAAAACTACTAACTTTCATAGTAAACAGAGTGTACAAAACTGCTGACTTTCATAGTAAATAAAGTGTACAAAACTGCTGACTTTTATAGTAAATGGAGGGTACACCAGTAAAATACATACCCAAGTAGTTCAACCATTGTGTGAATCTTATGAATTTAACTTAAACCTGTCATGTTAGTTCAATTGTTAGAACACTTACACACTAGATAGTCTTGGGTTTTAATATAACATTGGCCAAAAATGTATTTATTTGAAAGTATTTATTCACTTTTACTAATTGGTAAATTAAAGGTCTAGTGTTTAGTTTTCCTAGATGACTTAAGTAAGATTAGTAACAATGTCAACAACAGCAATAATTTGTAGTTTTAGTTGCACATTGTGTTTGTTTCATATCTGCAAACTCGGCAATGGTATCAAGTTAACTTTGTGGGTTTTCACACTTTTATCTCATCGGTCTGTAGTGTGACTAACTAAATAACTTTATAGTTGGGTCAGGGCCAGCTCTGGGGTAGGGGTGTGGGGGGAGGTAGGCAGTTGCCTAGGACGGCAAAAATGAGATATTGTATTTTTTGTTTTTAATTTATTTACTACCAATTGAAATTCATAGCTTTAAAATTATATTTTGAATTGCAAAGAGTTTAAATATGTCCAATTTTTTTTTACTGTAAGTTTTTATTAGCAAAGAGTTTGTTGTTGAAAAATTAGTATAAAAATAACTTTAAAAAATCTAGTTGATTTCGTCTTTTTCGTTTGTTTTCAGAATTAATCAAAATAAATTAAAAAGGCGAGGAGCTTGTGACACAAGTAGTGTATGATCTGTATGGCCAAGAACAACGTGGGCTAAGTTAAAGAGTAGATACAAACAATTTATTGTTCTTACTCTTTGATGTCATTTTTATTTTTGTGTAATTTTTTTAATAACAATAATATTTTTCCTTATTTAAGCACATTAAAAATAAGGTGTTTTTTTATGTTTTGAGAGGGGAGGGTATCATTTTAATTCATTGCCTAGGGTGTAAAAAGGTCACGAGCCTGCCCTGAGTTAGGTATTATATTATTTTATGAAGTAAGTGTTATCAGTAATAATTATATACATATACGTTTCCTAATCTTAATATTTAATTAAACATTATTTGTATAGATGGTTTATTTTAAAGTCTAAAACTCTTTCTCGTGGTTAGGGATGAAAATAAAATAAATATTCTATACAGCGGGTATGTTATTTAGTTTGAATCCTGAATGTGGTATTAAGTGCTAAAAGTGTGCTATCTAAAAATGCTGACGATGACCAGAGGGAGTTATGAATTAGTTTTCCAGAGATCACCCCCAAAGGCGGAGACTGCAATTATGACTTTGCCTCTTTACTTAATTTTGGATGATTAACAGCTAGTTATGACATAGAGAAAGGGATGAACCACAAAGATGGGGAGTAATTATTGTAACCAGGTAAATAATTTGCTCATGACAAACCCACATCATTCAATACCAAACTCAAGGTAGGTTGCCGCAGCAAAACCAGCAAAAAATGCCTATTAGATATATTAAACAAAAAAATTATCGTGAAGGTAGTAATCAAATTAATAGAATTTGAAAAAAATTTATATAAAAAAATTGGACACTTTTTTTTTAGTATATTGCCCCTTAAACCAGGCTTGAATGATTTGAATTGATAGTATGCCTACATCAAACTATAAATTACAATCGTGGTCCTATGAGAAAAGGTTAGTTCAAAATAATAAAAATTAAAGGTAATCAGAAGGTTAGCTAATAAATTAGTATGAAGGTGATTCTGGCTAGGCTATAGATATTTAACTTCAACCTTGACAATATATCCCCAAAGTGATGAACGTGGCCTCGCAGCCTGGGATGTTGTTTGACTGTGAAGGTGAAGTTCATGAGTCCTAAGACTATACTGGACGAGAATAGCCACCCATTGGGTCCACAGTGCAAAACTATTTATATACATGTCTAGTAATGATGGCCACACGCCATTACTACCTCCTCTCCTTCCCCTTGCTAACACACAACATCCCCCACAAAGCCAAAAGACAGGAGGAGTTGCAACACACTATGCCAAGTATGGTTAGTAATAAATAACATGTTTATTCGATTGATAAAGTCAAGGTCTTTGGTGCCTCAGCTCACTTATCTAGACAGCATCAAGTTTATTATTGTGGACATGAGTGTTTTTTTTTCTTTTAGTTGTGGAAAACAGATAATATTGTAATTTATACAGACAGTTACAAATTACAACGATTTGAGACATCTTACTTGAATAGAAGATTATTGAGGTGAGGGGGATCAAAGGGCAAAATAAAAATAAATTGGAAGCAACATCCTTAAAGTGAACTCCAAGACTTTTAGATGCATTCGATTTTTAAAAAATTACCAGGAAAGATCACTCCAAAAAAATAAGGTGAGGTTCACCACTTTAAATAGCTGCTAGAGGCACCTAATTTCCATGAAAAATTCAGGCAAGACGTAAATAAATGTATTTTAGAAAATAAAAATTTTTAAAAAATAAGTGGGTGAGCACTATTAAAATAGTTTCTAGATTTTAGATGCATAAAAGTTTCCCGAAGGAAGAAAATAGCTTCTAGGAACATCGAAAAAAAAAAAAAAAAAGAATGAGGAATACTCTAAATATCTTCTAAAATAGTAGGCCTCTATAGTTTTTGAAATTTGGGTAAAGGACCATGCCAAATAACTTCTAAAAGCATCAGATTTTAAACAATGTCTAAGTGAGAACCATTTCAAATAGCACTTAAATGACAATACTTTTTTTTAATTGTCGGCAATAGCTCCTATAACAATGTGTATCAAAGTACGGTTCTCGGACCACTGGTGGTTCGCAGGATCCCAGGAAGTTTTGTAACTAAACTAAACAAATATTTGAAATGCAAAAAATTAAATATGAAATATCTATACTATGCTGTATTTATTTTCTTGGTATACAAGTCATATAAGGTGAGTATTCACGATTGACTTAATTAAGTCTTGGTATCGAATGTTATTGAGCAAGTGGTTCTGACCAAGGTGGAGCACGAAAACGACTTTGAGTGGTTTTTCTTAAACAAAAATGGTGGTTAGGATAAAGAGGATAATATAACAGCTGGTGGGTTAATTTATGTAAAACTATATGAACTGCAAATAGAAGGTAAATAAATGCTTTATTTAATTTAATTCTTGGCTATATTGGTGATTTTCCCCCTAGGCCTAATATTTACACAACACAGCAAGATAAACTTATCTTCCCAAAAATAAGCTAAAGAAGACAAAGTATGTATGTAAGAGTAAATAAGTTCAGGTCCATTACTAAAGGGTTCAAGTGACTTTCACAAATAACACATTGAGCAACTATTATAAACAATTTATGATGTTTAGAATATTAAAAATAACTACATGGCATAGCCTGCAATAATTGAAATATACCAAAAGAGCGGTCACCGCTTTTATCAATAATAGTGCCAGCATTTGTGGCTAGCAGGTGACATGTGGTCATCACAACAAACCCTCCAGTCATTAAACTCAGTTTTTTAATTGCCAAACCATTCCTTCACCCCTGACAAGACGTGTATTAATAACAACTTGTGAATGTGTGGAATGCCAGGCATCCACTGTGGTTCGGATCCCACGTTCAACTGAAGGTCCTCCATTTCATCTCACGATCACCCTGCCATTACAATTTAGCATAAGTGCGTACAACCCGAACGGGTAGCAAGACGTGGTGCTAATAATAATAATAATTTCCTTTATTATAGTGCTGGCCAAGAATTGTAAGACCTATAACAGACCAGCATTGAAAAGTACACAAGTATCTTACAAATACAAATATTTACATGAGAAAATAAGATAAACAATAATAGCTAAATAATAGTTACGAAAAAAATAGTAATTAATAATGATAAGAATAAAAAATGGCAATAATAACAAATAACTAAAGAGTGTTAGAAACAGTAACAATAAGCAAACAATCAATGAGAATATTGTAAATTTAAATATTATAGGCAGAACCTTTACATGGTAAATTATTGATATGGGATTTCCTTAAATAACTCTCTGAGCTTAGCTTTTCTTTCATGATAGAGGTCGGAATCGACAAATATAGAATTGGCGCTATTGAAACAATGATCTATTGGGCTCGCCTTATAAGAGCTATTGAGACAAAATAATTTTGGATTACAAGAAGCCCAAGAAGGAATTTGAACGCCTACATGATCAAGGGCAAATTTGCAAAAAATTTTGCTATTGAAATTATTAAAAACAAAAAGGGCATCACAATAAAGTGTAAGCGAGAAGATAGTTTGGAGCCCTAAGAGGTTTCAAATTCTGTTATAATCATAATAAATCCGGTTAGTAAAGAATTTATCATAGCACGCAGCAACACATTTCTTTAAATGTTTTCCAACCTAAGAGAGTCAGTTAAGGTAAGGTAAGGTAAGGTAAGGTATAGTAATAAATACAACAACAATAATAATAATAGGTAATATTAAAAAAATATTCATAATTGACAATTATTTCTTTGTGAATGGTAATGCTACATGAACGTAATTTTTGTAAAGTTTTTTATTTTGTGGTTATTACACTTTTGAGAAATTATCTTTTGCTACTCTTGATACTATTTTTAAATATTGTAAGACATTATTTATATAGACTCAACTTTTGATATGATGCTTCAATTTGTTTTTTTGATTATGTAACTTGAGAAAATAGATTTAAATTACCTGTACTTGTGTACCCTTTGCAAAGTGCATTGTATAATTTTGTGTAGATTATAATAATTTGAACAATTAATGATTAGGGCATATACAGTACAAATAATACATTTAAGGTTTTATATGCTAATTGTTTTCTTCCTGAGAAGTACGTAATATATTTATACAATGTAGCCAATAGATCATCAATGTTGCAGTGCATCCAATATTATATTCTGTTTCATAAGTTATTCATGGTAAACATGATGTGATCCTAAAAATATATAATTTTGATTTGGGTGGGTGTCTAGAGATAATTGTTTAGCCCCCACCCCTCCCCCCGATGGCCAAAACGTTCCGACCGACACCTGTGTTTGCATAGAAATAATGTTTTACATGCATAACTTTCAAACATACACACACCCTACGTCTAGGGCCCTAGTGGTCCCCAGGTGTGCATTACTTTCATTTGGTGGTCATCTAATCCCAAAACTTTGAGAAAAACTGTTCTAGACGCATCCTATTTTCAAAAATTTGCTGAAAGAGAACTACACTAAAAAGCTTTTAGGGATATCCATTTTAAACCATTTATGGTGGTAGGTGGGGTGGAAAACCAGCCCCAAGATATTTTTTTACTCGTCCTCGCCCCCCTATCACACCCCTCCACTACACAAATAAGGTTTTGCTGCAATTAAGCCAGTGTGTGACAGTTTTTAATTTTAACTTTAGACATCATACAAAAACACCATTATAAATGTTTGATGAACCACAGCAATAACACAGTTGCGTAAATATTTGTTGAGCCATGATATCCATAGTTCCATAAAGGTGTAATGAACCATGAAAGTCACAGTTCCATAAAGGTGTGTTGAGCCATGAAAGCTGGAGTTCCATAAAGGTGTGTTGATCCATGAAAGCTGAAGTTCCACAAAGGTGTGTTAAGCCATGAAAGCTAGAGTTCCATAAAGGTGTGCGAACCATGAAAGCTAGAGTACCATAAAGGTGTGTTAAGCTATGAAAGCTAGAGTACCATAAGTGTGTTAAGCTATGAAGCTAGAGTACCATAAAGGTGTGTTAAGCTATGAAAGATTTGAGTACCATAAAGGTGTGTTAAGCCATGAAAGATTGAGTTCCATAAAGGTGTGTTAAGCCATGAAAGAATGAGTACCATAAAGGTGTGTGAGCCATGAAAGCCTGAGTTCCATAAAGGTGTGTGAGCCATGAAAGCTAGAGTACCATAAAGGTGTGTTAAGCTATGAAAGATTGAGTACAATAAAGATGTGTTAAGCCATGAAAGAATGAGTACCATAAAGGTGTGTGAGCCATGAAAGCCTGAGTACCATAAAGGTGTGTGAGCCATGAAAGCCTGCGTACCATAAAGGTGTGTGAGCCATGAAAGATTGAGTACAATAAAGATGTGTTAAGCCATGAAAGATTGAGTACAATAAATATGTGTTAAGCCATGAAAGCCTGAGTACAATAAAGGTGTGTTAAGCCATGAAACAATGAGTACCATAAAGGTGTGTGAGCCATGAAAGCCTGAGTACCATAAAGGTGTGTGAGCCATGAAAGATTGAGTACAATAAAGATGTGTTAAGCCATGAAAGAAATGAGTACCATAAAGGTATGTGAGCCATGAAAGACTGAGTTCTGTAAAGGTGTAATGAGCTATGAAAGCTAGATTACCATAAAGGTGTGTGAGCCATGAAAGCCCGAGTACCATAAAGGGGTGTGAGCCATGAAAGCCCGAGTACCATAAAGGGTGTGTGAGACATGAAAGCCTGAGTTCCATAAAGGTGTAATGTCTCATGAACGTCACTCAGCTCCCTAAAGAAGGTGTGATGCATGAAAATCCTACTGTTCCATAAAGGTTTATTGAATATGATTTTTTGGGACATTTCCAAATCAAGTGTAAATTGCATAAGCCAAATATGTTTAAATATATATAAAATATAAAATAATGCTCAATCAAATATCTTGCGAGAGCCAGAGAAATACAAGTGATTAGCCTTATTAGAGCGCTTCAAACTATTACTCTGGGCTAACGGCGCCCATGTTCACAAAGCGTGTATTCTAAGGTAGCAGCGCCACTGTTGACACGGCGTGTACTAAAGTTAGCAGCACCCCTGTTTGACATGCCGTGTACTAAAGCTAGCAGCACCCCTGTTGACATGCCGTGTACTAAAGCTAGCAGCGCCCCTGTTGACATGCCGTGTACTAAAGCTAGCCGCGTCCCTGTTGACACGCTGTGTACTAAAGTCAGATCGCCCCTGTTGACATGCCGTGTACTAAAGTTAGCATCGCCCCTGTTGGACATGCCGTTGTACTAAAGCTAGCAGCGCCCTGTTGACACGCTGTGTACTACAGTCAGCATCGCCCCTGTTAACACGTCGTGTACTAAAGTCAGCAGCGCCCCTGTTAACACGCCGTGTACTAAAGTTAGCAGCGCCCCTGTTGACACGCTGTGTACTAAAGTCAGCATCGCCCCTGTTAACAAGCCGTGTACTAAAGTCCGCAGCGCTCCTGTTAACACGGCGTGTACTAAAGTCAGCAGCGCCCCTGTTAACACGCCGTGTACTAAAGCTAGCAGCGCCCCTGTTAACACGTCACGTACTAAAGTCAGCAGCGCCTCTGGTGACTTGCCGCGCAACTGGCAGCAGTTGTTTCCGTTCCGTCAGTTGTGGTTGGGACTAGGGAACACGGGGTTCAATGAACTGACATCCATCTGCACGTGCACCGCGGACAATCGCTCGCAGGTCGACAAAACTAGATAAAACTATTACCAAGTGAAAAGAAACATCGAGAATCACGATTTACACTGTTGCAAGTTCAACCATTTTCGAAAAAACAAGTTTCAAAAAACAGAAAATATACATGGAAAAACAGTTTGAAATATATCTCAACCCCCATTCCCCCACCTTTTAGATAACTTGCTTGACTCTTTTGTTCAGTCAGTTAGGGTAACAGGGTTAATTGCCAGCAAGGACAAGAAAATATGGTATTTTCAAATTGCGTTTTATTTCCCTTAACTTTACGGTTGCTACGTTTGTCTTGTAACTGGTATAACAAGCCTCTAATATATTATGTATACCGATATTTAAAATATTTCACGAATCTTAATTATAAAATGATATAGATGGGAATGGGTGGACTGGCAGGTTACAGGCGGTCCTTTACGTACATAATATATATATACAAGAACATCATCAAAACATCTTGTGAATGTGAGGAATGCCAGGTCTCCACCGTGGTTCGGATTCCACGTTAAACTGTAGGTCCTTCATTTCATCTCACAATCACCCTACCATTACACATTAGCGTAAGTGCGTACAATCCGAACGGGTAGTAAGACGCGGTGCTAATAATAATAATATCATCAAAGCTATGTATGTTTCGGTGTAAAGTGAAGTGGTGAGGTGAAATATTTATATTTTTATTACTAGCAAATTAAATCCAGAGGCCATTTAATGTACATTATTAACAATTACATGTCATTCATGTCCGTTTAAAACATCAGCTTACACCTTCTACAGCAAAGATGCTTAATATTGTTAGACAATATCTGGGAGTCTATTTTTCATATATTTAAGTTCATAAAATGATCCTACACCTACTATTTATGTATAGATTAAAATTTAGTCATTCAGTATTGAATAAACAAATGCTTTTACGTTTGGCTTAAGAAATTGTTTATAAACAAGAGCAAGAAACCCGCTTCGGTGGCCGTATGGTCTAAGGAGCTACTCTCGCAGTAAACTAGTCTGCCGATAATGGGGAAATCTAGGTTCTAATCTCCGTCGTGTTTATAGATGGTGGTTTTTCCTGAATGGTTTTCCACTCTCCACGCAAATGCGGGCACATATACTCTAAATATAGGACCAACCTAATCCCTAAGACTACATAAGCGTATAAACCGAACGGGTAGTAAGACGCGGTGCTAAAAAAAACTACAACCACCAAGAAACAAACGGGATGGTTTTACATTTAAAATGCGGCAGAAGAGGGCGCAAGTGTTTTTACAATTTTTATAGAATTTACATTTATTGGCCAAAATAAATCAAATATTTCTCCAGTATCAATGTAGAGTTTAGTGTTCTGCACATGCTGATATCAACAGATCTTGAATATCTATCAATGGTGTCCTGGGACTTTGTCAAAACTTTTTCTCTTTATTTAAAAAGTTTTGACAAAATTCCAGGACTCCCTTGACATATATTCAAGATCTGTTGATATTAGCATGTGCAGAACATTAAACTCTACGTTGCTACTGGAGAAATATTTGATTTATTTTGGCCAGAATGTAATGTTATAAAAACAGTAAAATTCATCGCGTGCACTTCTGCCGCACCTTAATGTCATCGTATAGTGTCTTCACAAAATGATGTATTCCGGGCACCCTCAGACTTGCCCACTGGAACTTTTGATTAAAAAACAATTATTATGAATAGATAGCTTTATTTTAAGTTACATTAGTTGCAGCGGCCCAAGTCAACCGACCCGACGGAACATCTTCCGGTTTTCCGGCGGGTTTGACCATCCTGTAGAAAGGGATATAGTTAAACTTAGTTATAGTAGCCCCATGGCTTCTTTGGTGCTGAGTGACCGCTCACAGCTGACGGATTTGTAAAGTTACCAGACCAAATTATGTATCCCTACGCCGAACCATATGATCTGCAAAAATATGTGTTTAGCAGCTGTCACTTCTGAGAGTCAAAATTTAGTTATGTACCTAAATGTTGCTGACAGTCAGCTGTGAACTGTCAGTCAGCACCAAAGAAGCCACGGGGCTACTGTAGGCGCGTTAGCTAATTTTTTTTTTTTACTTGGCAACGCGTCTCTCACTACCCATTCGTTATACACTTATGTACTAGTTACGCAAATGGTTTTAGGGACTAGGAAAGTTATATTTAGAGGAAGTGTACCCGAATTTGCTTGGAGGTAGTGACAGACGGCGTTGACAAAGAGCCACTACCTAAAAATTGCCACACCGGCAAAGAAAGAGGAAATGAGAGGGAGGGATTGGAAAGAGGGGGCTTTCAATCAACAACTTCTTGAGAACAGCATACCTGGAGATAAGCACTAACTTGATTTTTGTCGGAAAAGTGACAGATTAAAATTATTAGTCAAGAACTTTTCAGCTGTGCTCAAAAAGTGGCGGGCAGACGCAAAAGGCTCGACGGGCGCCATGGCGCCCGCGGGCATAGTGTTGGGGACCCCTGAGAGAGTACAGAGGTTGTGTAATGCAGGGTCGCCCCAAGGATTTCATGCGTCCAACGCGAGACCTACAATTTGCGCCCCAATTATATTCGGTTTAATATAAAGAGGGCCCAGATTTTGATGACCTGAATATAATCAAAAAATGACCTATAAAATGACCTATAAACCCTATAAAAATGACTTGAAATTTCCAAAAAATGAGCTTAAAATATTAACAAAGACTCGTAATATATACACAAGACTAAATCAAACATGAACTTTATAAGTGGAGACTAGAACATTCCCTTTAACAAATAAACCCATGCATTCTGGTGAATATAATATTTATTTACAAATATCTGTTTGAGAATTAATAGCTACCCCCTTCCAATGCAACCCTCTACAGCCTAGTTGCAGTCTCAGCAGGAATGTGTATTTTACAACCAAAGTTCATCACTTATATTATCTTCTAACTTTGGCAACTTTGTTATGAAAAAATTATGCATTTATAAAATATCGATTGTATTATAAATATAATTAATCAACACGAATGACTTAAATCGGCTCAAAAATGCCTAAAAATAACTCAAAAATTCCAAAATGACAAAAAAAAATATCTATAAAGCTTACATTTCTACAACAAGGGTATCATGAACAGAGTTTGTATACTTATGGGCATTATTTGTGATGAAACAATAAAAAGATAACGTATCATTAAAATCCGGGTACTGAATATAAATAAACAGCAAGCACCCCCCCCCCCCCCCCCGCATGACGCTAAATAATAATAATAATAATAGGTTGACAAAATAGCAGTAAAAAAATATTAATAAACAAAAAGTAAGTGGTGACTTGACCCACCTTTCCCCTTAATCATTTTGTGCGAAAATATTGTCCCTTCTTCCCCTCTCAATAATTTCTGAAGCTTCTAATTAAAATATCAAAGTGACTCACCGACAAAGCGAACACGAATGTCATAAAACCCCTAAACAAATTGTTTTAAGCACCTTGTCCTACTAACTGTTCAGGTTGTAAGCAATGTTATAATTACGCTAATGAGTTAGAGATGAGGAAGGTTGAATTCACACGATGTGTACCGGGTACCCGAATTTGCGTGAAGGGAGAGTAAAATAACTATTTAAAAAAGCCACCCTGAATACATCCGGTCTGTATTCGAAACCCGATCTCCTCGTCATCGACAGTCTAGTCTATTGCTAGTGTGACGCCTTAGAACACGCGGCAACGGACGTAGGTAGTTATTTTTGTCGGTACTTTTCTTTCTCTAAATATATACAAATAATTAGATATTTCTATATTTAGGAATAACTATAAGCTTAATTAATTTACATTATACATTTTTAAACACTGGAAATATTAAATTTTGTTGGAATGTACTCCTAGGACCTGGGACCTTTGCACCTTAAGGTGCGGCAGAAGGGAGCGCGAGTAATTTTACAGTTTTTATAGATGACATTTTTTGGCCAAAATAAATCAAATATTTCTCCAGTAGCAATATAGAGTTTACTTTTATGCACATGCTAATATCAACAGATCTTGAATATCTGTGAAGAGTGTCTTGGAATTTGGTCAAAACTTTTAAAAAAGAGAAAAAGTTTTGACCAAATTCCAGGACACCCTTGACAGATATTCAAGATCTGTTGATATTAGAATGTTCAGAAAACTAAGCTCTATGTTGCTACTGGAGAAATATTTGATTTATTTTGGCCAAACAATCTCGATTCTATAAAAACTAAAAATAATTGCGCTCCCTTCAGCCGCACCTTAAGCGACCGTCCTGTGTATAGGCTATCATTATGTGCAGGCTTACGACTTTATAATCAAAAGTCTTTCGTTATATACATTATAAGACCCCTCACATTTTAAGCTGAAAATAAAAAATAGCATGATAAATAGTATAAAAACGACCCTCCCAAAACCAAATAAATGGTACGGAACTCCGCACAGACTTTCTCGCTCTAATGTTTAAAAACGGAGATATTTACTCAAAACCTGTAGTATATGTGAAACGAAATAATATACAGTAGCAAACTCAAGCATAAATGGCTCTATAATCATGTAAAAAAAAATTGACTCCCGGTTTTAAATTTTATAATTTTATTTTTAAAGAATTAATGTGCTCAGTTGTATATTTGGACCAATAAAAAAGATCGATATTGGGTCCCCATGGGTCAACACTTTTGTGTTAAAATTTCGACTTCCGGTTAAAATTTTAGACATTTTATTATGGGTTGCACATCTTCAGGTTATCGCATTTATATTAAGTTCTTCGTTTATATATTTTGACTAATAAAAAAGGTAAATATAGACTATATAGTCTAAAATGAGAGAGACAGATCATTGTTGTGCAAACATTTCCCCTAAGAGGTTAAAGGAAGAATTATTGCGTTAAAACTCAAGTATCTCTGCACAAGTAAATATCACAAAATTGTATTAATATATTTGCCAATATCTCGGAAACTTTTGGTTTTATAAAAATATATTTTAAATAACAGTTCTTTTAAATATTTAATAGTACTACACTTTTGCAATGATAAGTTATTTAGTATCTCAAATAGTTGCAAAAATAAGGAAATTTCCGCTCCTGTAAAGTACCTTAAAAGTCATTTTCATGAGAAATTTAAAATAGCCATTTTATTTATAATCTTAATCAACGCCTAGATACGAATTTTAATTATTTAGTAAACTACTCTTCTTAATTTTGGGGTTAAACAGACACATAGATAGACGGCATTGCAAAAACAATTTTTTAGTGTTCGGGGAGGAGGGGCGATTGGGGGGGGGGGGGGGGGGGTGTTCATTTAACGTCAACATTAACGTCAACATCTCGGGTCAGATTTTTTTTACACTCGCAATACTTTACCTTCAGTATTCGAAAAGTAAAAAATATATGTGTGTATAGCTTGAAAATTATTGGTGTTATAAAAATGGGTTTCAAATAATTATAAATTATTATAAATAGACCTACATATATGCAATGATGAGTAATTTCATATCTCAAAGAGTTACGGAGATATAATAATAATAATAAAAAAAGAATTTACGCATCAGACCGGAACCTGAAAAAGTGAGCGTAGCCGTTTTGTATGTAATATTGACCAATGCTTAGAAATGAAAACTAATCAAAATCGTTAGAGCCAATTTCTATAAAATCGATTTTTTCTCTTTTTACTCATCAGTAATCTACCCTTAATTTTAGAGTCAGATATCCTAAGCCAAAAACCCTCGGGGCAACCCTATGAAAACCCTGGATATAAAGTTTTAGCCCAACCAGTAAAATAGTTTAGGCTTTACTCCGAGGTACAGACAGACGGAAATTCAAAAACCACTTTTTCGGATTCGGGAGAACATGAAACGTCGAAATTCATCAAAATATCTAGTTCGATCTTTTTTTACGATCACAATACTTTCCCCACCTGTAAGATAGCGGTACATTTCTGGGTATGCCTCGAAATTGGTGATCGTGTCTAAATCGATAAGAGTTTTCAATCTAAGAATGCCAAGAAACTAGAGTTTTCCTGGGAAATAAACAAAGGCACATTAAAAATAATAGAGCATTGATTGGTTTGTGAAAGGCACGGCTGTCCACCAAGAGATTGTCTGAATGATTTGGTTGATACAGTATCTTTTAGCCAGTCGCTTTCAACGAGTAAACAAGAACAGTTATTTGTACAGTTCGATTCAGAGAAAAATAAACTTTTTTGACATTAATTAACAAACTTAACTAAAACAATGTTCGTATATCCATAAGTAAGATCTGAAGCTATCACTTTTGAATGTTATTATAAATACATATACAATAACTTTGGTAAAATGTTATCAGTGTTGACCGTAAGTATTTTCTAAGAGGCTCTTTTTACTAGAGTCATACTATACCAAACCCTCTGAAGTCTTGAGAAAATTATATGGGCAAAGAGAAGTGACGGTAGGGATGTGGCATCGACATTTTAATATAAAAAAAGAATCTAGTAATAATAATGTCAATTTTTGTATCATAATATTGTATTTTCATATTTATCTAAACACTGAAAATTATAATGATATAACCAAAGTATACTTAGATCCATCGCATCTATTTTATGTGTTGGAACTTGGAAGGTATGATAGATAGTATTGTATGATGGCTATTATAAAAGGTTTTACCATACCCGCCAGAATTATTCTTGCTTGTAATACAGAAAATGAGTGAGAATTGAGAAATAGTGTCATTTGTTCTTTCTCCAAAGTCCTCCTTAGTAAACATGTAATCTCGGCATGAGTGAAGTTAACAAAAACGTTGTTTCTTTTGATACCGGAGTCTGATTAAGGCCACTATAATAGCAGTAAAAGTATCGGAAAATAAATGGTGCGGAGCTCCACACGGACTTTCTCGCTCTATTGTTTAAAATTGGAAATTTTACTCAAAACTCATAAAAATATACGAATCAAAATAATATACACTAGCAAACCGAAGAATAAATTGCAATATCCTTGTGTACATTTTTTTTTAGTCGCGGTTTTAAATTTAATGTTCTCAATTGTATGTTTGGACCTATGAAAAAAGATCAATATTGGGTTCCTAAGGTCAACACTTCGTATTAAAATTTCGACTTCCGGTTAAAATTTTCAACATTTTATTGGGTGTTGCACTGCATTAGGTCATCGCATTGCTATTACATTCCTCATTTATAAATTTTGACAAATAAAAATGTAAATATTGACTATTGAGTCTAAAATGAAGTATATAGATCATTGTTGTGCAAACATTTCTCCTAAGAGGTTTAAGGAAAAATAACAAATTTTTTGAGAGACTATATTTAATTACTCTATGGCATTGGAGAATTATTGCGTTAAAACTTTACAACTAAAGCTCACAAAATTGTATTAATATATTTGCCAATATCTAAGAAACTGTTGGTTTTATAAAAATATATTCCATATAAAAAGTTTTTTAATTTTAATAGTATCACAATTTTGCAATGATAAAATAGTTTAGTATCTCAAATAGTTGCAGAGATACGTAAATTTCAACTTCTGTAAAGTACCCTAAAAGTCATTTTCATAGGAAAATGAAAATAGTCAGTTTATTTATAATCTTAATCAACGCCTAATAAAGAATTTTAATCAAAAACGTTAGAGCCGATTTTGAGAAAGTCTATTTTTTTTCCTCTCTTCACCCTTTATTAAACTACTTTTAATTTTAAGTTTAAACAGACTCACAGACAGACGGCATTGTAAAGATCACATTTTAGGGTTCGGGGGGTCATGAGACATCGACATTCATCAACATTTCAGGTTACGTCTTTTTACGGTCGCAATACTTTACCTTTAGTGTTCGAAAAATTAAATATATATATTTGCGTATATCTTGAAAGTTAATGGTTTTATAAAAATATGCTTAGGTTAAAATATGTGTAATATAAATAGATCTACATATTTGTAATGATAAGTAATTTCATTTCTCAAATAGTTTCGGAGATATGATACAAAATGAGAATGTACGCATCAGACCGGAGCCCTTAAATTCATTTTGCCAAAATATTGAGAGTAGCCATTTTGTTTAGAATATTTATAAACATTTAGAAATGAAATTTAATCAAAATCGTTAGAGCCTATTTTGAGAAAATCAACTTTTTCTCTTTTTGCCCTTCAGTAAACTACCCTTAATTTTATGGTTAGATATCCAATTCCAAAAACCCCATGGAAACCCTATATACCAAGTTTTATCCCGATCAGTAAAATAGTTTAGGCTCTAGTTGGAGAGACAGACAGACAAACAGAAATTCAAAAACCACTTTTCTGGATTCAAGGGGTCATGAAACGTCGAGATTCATCAAAATCTCGAGTTCATTTTTTTTGACGATCACAATACTTTCTCTACCTGTAAGATAGCGAGAAAGTAAAAAGTACTGATTTAAAAAATAAATACTAGTATCGAAAGGAAAATATAGATATTAGTAATGTATCGATACTTTTTTCACACCCTTAGCGACGCGTTAAACCAAAGGTTCGAATCCCTACGCCAGTACAATTTTCAAGGATCTAATTTGATTAATATCATCCATAGACATTAAATTGGTTGATTTATTTCTCTTAGACAATAAACCTGCATTATTTACACTGCATTCATTGATCAATAAGTTAATAACTCTTATCGGTAAGTGCATGTAGTAAACGTGAAGTGTGTCCAATATAGGTTTAGGTCCCCCCGGCCAAGTGTAGTGAGGGGAGCTTTTCCCAAATGGTTTCTGTTCTTCTTCCACACAAATGTGAGTATATTTTCCATCAATTCGAGCTTCTTTCCCCCTTCACTCCATTAGTGTAATCAAATGCGGATAGCCCATAAAAGTAGTAAGACGCAGTGCAAAAATAAATAGCTCACTAATACGTAGTCTATGTTTAGCATTGGTTTATAAAAGATGTAAATTCCTCACAAGTTTGTCTGCCTCCAAGTCTGTGGCAGATAAAAGTTGGTTAGGTTATCTTTAAAGTTTCTTTTTGCATATCTACAGGTAATAAATAAATAAATAAATACACATTCCAATGAATGTGTTGAGACAAATAAAATCATATTTAATTTAAAATTTATAAAATTGTAATCAATTAGAAACAAAAAAAAGTCATCAATTAGGTCAGTTAAGATCAACGTTAAACTTATCTTTTAAAACTACAGTATTTAAAAAATAAAACTGTTTCATATTCTAGTTTTTTTTTAAAATCAAATATTGAAATTATTAAAATGTTTTGTGTTTTTAAATTTTATTATTATTATTAGCACCGTGTCTTACTACCCGTTCGGGTTTTTACGCACTTACGCTAATGTGTAATAATGGTAGGGTGATTGTGAGATGAAATGGAGGACCTACAGTTTAACGTGGAATCCGAACCACGGTGGAGGCCTGGCATTCCCCACATTAACAATATGTCTTGTCAGAGGTGAAGGAAGGGTTTGGTAATCAGATAAATCTGTGCCGAGACCGAGGATTGAACCCCGGGCCCCCAACACAGAAGTCCAACACTTTAACCCTAGAGCCCCAGGTCACCAATTTTTAAATTTTATTTAAGGGGTGGTTTGTTTGGTGTATAATGTTATTTTCTATTTTTGTAGGCCTACTTGTCTAACACTGGTGTAGAGAAATCATTCTTCTGGAAAGTCGTCTGTACCAGTAATCTTTCAATTAATTCTGTAAACAATTTATTTGAAGTTCTTGGAATTTTCTTCTTTGTTAAATTTTTCACGCATATTTTATTTAGTTCATCTTGTGTCCAGATAATATCTTTCGTTTATATTAAAAAAACTTTGTTTTATTTTTATAGTGAATTATTTTTTCTATTTTTATAATTTAATTTCTTCTAGGTAGATGATGACTTCTCTGTACATCTTGTATGTAGTTACATTTTATCAATTAATATATAATTAAAGTTTGTAAATTATGATAGCCTTCCTCAAAAAACAACAACTTAAAACTGTAAAACGTGCTTTAATTTGTCATAAAACGTGATTAAGAGTGAGTTTCCTTGAAAATAGACTAAACGTAACGCGCAGAAAAAATTGGTTATGTCTAAAACAAAATTCTTGAGCCGTAAATTTGCACAAAAATCAAAAGTCTTAATAACCATTGCTAAATTTTACTACAGACCATGTAATTTGGACAAGAAAGAAAGTTGACTTTGGCAATTCTTCTTCTGGATACAACGACTAGTATACCATATCATATATTCATTCGTTCAGCGTGGAACGTTAACGAAAGCGAGGGATACGGTATATTTAAAAAGTTAAAACTATTTGGATTTCAACCAAACTCTGGTCTATATTTGTCTATAATTTTATCCAACAGATAATATTAACTTGGGCAGGAATGTCAAACATTTTGGAGAGTAGTGAGTGATATGCCAGCTTTTGTGCTCAAAAATTACAACTAGTCATTGAAGAGCAATATTTTAAATATTGTATTTTTTGAAATCAAGTCAAGCTATTGAACAAACGTTGTAAAATCATTCAAAATATATTAAATGTAAGCCAAAAGTTTGAAAAAAATATATCAACCAAACTTGGTAAAAACTTAACGTCACACGACTTGGATAAATCCAGGTAAGCTAACTGTAATTTTGTTGCTAAACACACATTGATGTTGATACCAGTTTAAGTTAGTAAGTATAAGAACTAGTTTTATTGTACTATTTATTAAATACGTTGGCATTATATGATGAAGTGGTTCAAGTTTGTAAAGGTGGTTGTGCAGTTTGTGCGTTGAGCTCGAAATAAGTTTGGTTGCCATTGACGTGGGAGTTTAAAATTCTGGTCGGGTACAATTTGGTATGGTTTTTCCATTATCTCTCCACGTTCATACGACGCATTTCCTTAAAACATACATAATCTATGCCCTTAGATTAAGTCATTAATAAGTAATGAGAATGACTAATAAACCTTTGTGTCAAAAATAAATAAGTACTGAATACTAAAAAATATTCGCACCAGTGGTCACGCGGCTTATGGCGGCAAGCTTGCAATGGAAAGGATTGCCTTATGGGGAGTTTGAGGTTCGAATCTTGGCCAGGTGAATGCAGGGTAGAAGGGTGAGTTCTTATCCTTTCTTCACACTAATGCGGGTGCATTTTCTTTAACTTACCCAAAGAATTAGTCGTGAATGATCTCGGCATTGAGATTAAATTATGTACACCGCCTCTTATTAACCGTACGGGATATCTGCAGTTAATTATAATAATGAGGTAGTGATTTAAGATATATTCTAAAGAAAACGTACCCGCATTTCCTTAGAAAATAGTGGGAAACCTTTTAGGAAAAATTACCCTCTGGACACCCGGATGGGATTCGAAGCACCAACCTCATCGTTCCAGAAAAACATACTGACTGACGTTTAGTCCACGTAAAAACTCTTGAGGACTCAAATCTTTTAACATCAACATAACCTCAAACTTATTTACATGATCTGATTGTAGTTATATAATAATAACCTTGCCTCAAACAAAAATCGCTTCTTTTTGATTTGTGTTCCAAGGAACTGGAAAAAGACACCGTCGCTTCCCTGACGAGTCGAGGTGAGAACTTTCACTGATTGCATCTTCTGTCGTGTGATGTAGGCCGGGTGAAAGTGACGAGCTTGCGCACGCGCCGTGAAGTGATGCAAGCGCGCATCGCACTTTCATGTGTTGTCACGCAATGCGCGGGACTTGTTACGTACGTCCTTCGATCTCAGTAGGCGCCTACCTCCCCCTCCCTCCCTCACTTTAGCCAACTTTGATACGACACAAGTATGGATTGGAAAAGATAAATATTATTGAGAAAGTTTTTTTTCTGTCCCTTTAGTGACTTATCCCAGCATATTGCAGGACAAGCACAGCAACAAGACTCCAAGACAGTCGATTTGCCCCGATGTGAAATAAAAGGGGAGAACAACCCCTATTTCAAAGAGATAAGTTTCCAACCTTACCAGTAATCGAAAGATCGGGGCCTTTGGAATAGGTGTGTCGAACTCTTTTAATCATAAGGGCTACAATGGACATTTTAAATATTGAGAGTAGTGGCGCACCTAGAAATTAACTTTGGGGTGGGCATACTATGATCAAGGGGCCGGGGGAAGGGTTTAGTGGGGACACAGATCTCTAACTGCCGGCAGTTAAGAAAATTTATTAATAATTAAATAGCTATAGAATCATTTTAAGGTTTTTTCATGGTAGTTAAAGGAAGCAACTTTGATGATTTAAGTGACCGACGTATCTACAATTTCTGTACTTTTTAAACAATTGGGGAATTTAAATGTGAGTAACGTATTTAAAAAAATCATAATGGTCTTAAAGCTTAACCATTACATTCGAGACACATATTCAGTGCTCTATATTCTAGTTCTACTTAATATAAGTTAAGATTTTAATGAAATTGTATGCGGTCTTGGTAGAGGTAAATACCCCGCTTACCTCTCCTTTCCCCCTTTGAATGCACCACTGATCGAAAGGACCACATTAAAAATATATATTGTCAGTCACTTGATTAAAAATAAGTTTAGCTTGGTATCTTAATATTACAATAATAAAATAATAAACCCTTTATAAAACGATAAGACCTATCCCAAATTTGAAATTTTTTATTTTTGCAGCAGTGATGTGAATGTTGCGCTATAAATCTTAAGGCGGGGTGCTAGTGAGCGCGAGTTTAGTGCATTAATTTTGCAGTTTTTATAGCACAAACATTTTTTGGCCAAAATAAATCAAATATTTATTCTATAAAAACATAGTTTTTTGTTTTCTGCACATGCTAATCTCAACAGTTGTTGAATATCTGTCATGAGCATGGCAGCACTTGGTGACAAACTTTTTAAATAAAGAGAAAAGTTTGTCACCAAATGCCTCCATGCTCATGACAGATATTCAACAACTGTTGAGATTAGCATGTGCAGAAAACAAAAAACTATGTTTCTATAGAATAAATATTTGATTTATTTTGGCCAAAAGATATTTGTGCTATAAGAACTGCATAAATACTGCCCTAAACTCACGCTCACTAGCACTCCACCTTAAGTCACTTTCATAATAAAATTATTGAAAAGAGTGTGTCCATAAGCCGAGATCTTTCGGGTTTTTGGTTCTAATGAATGTTAAAAAATAATTGTGGACACACTTATGTTATTGATTCCTCTTTTCAGCCTCTTTCAGATAAAAGGTTTCACCTCTACTGATTTGGCACTTCGTTCTAACAAATAGTGTGTTCTATGCCTCTGTACATTTAAAATTTCTTCAAGTATTTTCTAGACCTACATTTCACCTCACACAAGCATGATCGATATTCTTCAATTAAACTTATTAGAAATGATTTAAAGTTAAAACTTAGATAAATTACTGGATATCATGAAGGAGTAATGGGACAATGAACCAGATAAGACATAGATTATTCCACACTATTTAATTACTTCATTAAATTTGTTTGGCAGATGAACCTTAAATATTATTCTTTTATTTCACAACATATTTGGACCTAAAGCATTGTTTTGTACCATACTGTATTGTATCTTAGATTTTGTATTAATATTTTTAACGTGTAAATTTATGTTTTAGATTATTATTAATAGTACAACTTCTTACTACCCGTTCGTGTTATACGCACTTACGCTAATCTGTTATGGTAGGGTGATTGTGAGATGAACTCGAGGACCTACAGTTTAACGTGGAATCCGAACCACGGTGGAGGCCTGGTATTCCCCACATTCACAAGTTGTGATTAATACACGCCTTGTAAGAGGTGAAGGAAGTATGTTTAGACTTTTCGTCAACTCGTTTATGGTCTAGTTGATGATGCATTATATTTGTATATAAATGTTCATATTTACAAATATGTTTTTCACCAGAAGTATATTTAATTTATACATATTGACTTGTAATCTCACGTACTACATCTACCAATTCATAAACAACTGTTAAATCTATACATTTAATCTTTGTATATATTTCTAGAGAAATTTATCCAAGTGTTAACTTTTAATTATAACAACTCCTTACTTTCAACAATTTTTAGAATGTTTTCTTAAATGTTATTAAAAATGCTTTTGTAAATTATTCATAAATAACTTGCCAGTGTGTGTGTGTGTGTTGTGTTGAGAGAGAGGAGAGAGAGAGAGAAACATCGCATTAGAGGCAGTGATGATG